>CAJNSZ010000229.1:0-42145 GCA_905329745.1 Rotaria sp. Silwood2
AATCATTTGGGATAAAATGATTTTGCCGGGATCCCGTCACTTTTTGCGAGATAGGCGAGATCCCGCGGCTTCCCGCACAGAAAAGTTAATCCCGCGGGATCCCGGCGAGATTCATAAAAAAGGAGCGACATGGGTTTTACGAATGGTTACATTTTTTTCTTGTAAGTGGAATGAACTGTTTTTTTGTCATCATTTGAATCGTCACCAATAGATATCTCATCAATCCTGGTTTCATACCTCAGAGAAATTCATATCGAATCATAGTCAGTCAATGGCAATACAAAAGTAAATCATTCATATGCTTTTTTGTTTAACAGAACAATCATACTGGCAATGTCAACACATTAAAACTTGATGTATTCCTATTATCATAGAACAACATTTGGAAGAATAATGAAATCACTAATTCATTTTATTTCCATCAATACATGAAATTACTTCTCTGAATATAGAAAGAGTATTTTCATGATGATGGAATAGACAAGTGTTGTTATCATATCCTTTTGAGAGTAAGATGTAGAAGTTAATGAAGATTGAAATATTGTAAAAAATTCATGAGAAGAAAATGTTCTTTTGTCGCAATATTGAATTACTAACAAAATAGGTACTTATGACAGATGTGTCACAATAATCGAGTTTACTTCGATATGCAATATGACTAATATTTTGCCATAGCTTGATTAGTTGAAAAAAAGAACAACATGATTAATGATCATCATTATCAATAAAATAGTTGTTTTCGAGATTAATAAATGATAACGAGCAGACAACTTGATGCATTTTGTCTATATGTTGTGAATTTTAATATTTCATCAGAGAATTTGATTTACTTAGTGGAAAAAGAAATGATATTGTTCATGATTACAAATGTTTTATGAAATTTTCTAGTGATAAAAATATTTTATATGAAAATAATGATACCATTGAAGTTAAACATAAAAAAATATGAGTAATAATCAGAACTGTTTTAAGAGTCTTAAAGTTAAATCAAAAATATCGATTAGATTTGATAATTTTATATTTGCTTTATAAAGATCGATCATCATTGTGCTTGCTTTATCTCGTCTCAAAAATCAATTAAAATAGTAATATTTTTATTCAAGCAGAAAAGAAACAAGAGTCTTTACATGAATATTATCTAAAACCTTTGTCAATCGTAAAGAATAATCAATATACATTTCAGTTTTTGATTTAGAAAAATCACATCATTGATTTGTAGAAACTATTAGTTTTTTTTGCAACTAATTTTGATTTTGACCTATTGACTTTTACTCTATTGAGTGAATGACTCGAATCAGATGTTTTAAATAAACATCACAAGGACTCACGCATATCGTAATAGTAGTAGTATCAAAGTCGAAGACTGAATTCAGTTATTTAATGATTGAATAATTCAAGTGAAGATAGTCATATATTAACTAATCCGACATACTACATATATCAGTTAGGATACTATACATATTACTTGTGATAGATATGATTGCACTTTTTGTATCTTCCATTTGTAAATTATGCAGTAAATTGTTCTTGTATCTGACTATTGTCTGTGAAGTATTTTTCTAATGTTCGTTGACAATCGTCATGTGCATTCAATGATGTGTGAAGCACTCTTTTGAAAGTTGTTCATATTATTGGCGACATTGTTCATAATGTATTTGTATGCTAGATATCACGTCAATAATTTATATCATTAGCACTAGAATCGCGCGTTACTATCACAAGTGTTTCTAATCAAGAGCTTTAAAAAAGTGTTTTTTTTTTACATTTTGCTTATGCAGAGAGTATACACAACAAGTTTCATGACATGTAAAAAAATTTAGTGAAAAACAAAGACTGCCATGCAAGAGTGTGGAGGCGGAAAAACATAAGAGCCACGTGTACCCACATCTTTTTGAGTATTCATTGATTCTCTTCCTTTATTTTCAGATATTAACAATTCTGTCATTTCGATGAAACAACGACTTTTGACTCATGGCAGACACTGAATCGCTAGGCAAATATTGTTATTCTCTGTATCTGTAAGATTGTTCGCTCCTTCTTCGACGAATATCGCTTCTTACTCGTCATAGGATTATTTTATAGCTGTTCTTTTCTCTCATAAATTTCGTATAAAAGCATGTACTCTTTCATACCGTCTGTGTTTTTTTTTTGTTCATTGTACATTACGTTCTTTCATTTAATTTCCATTTGAAGTCCATTCTGATAAAATACTATGACGATTCATATTGTATCGTACAATACATTAGCACCTATTTTTGCTGATCGACCAAAAGTATATCACAAATGTCAGCATCAATTTCTTAAAACTGATTATCGATGAAATTTGATTGAGTCTCAATTGAAGCAAGAAATCATCCATCATAATAATACGATTGTCTGTCTGCAAGAAATATGTCTTAGTGTCTTACCTAAACTAGAATTATTTTTCCGTGGATTGAATTATACGTTTTTTTCATAATCTTTATGGTTCACTAAGCAATGATTACCTAGGTATTGGTATAGCTATTCCATTATCCATGCAGTTACAATCTGTTTCGTATATCAAAGTTGGAGATTACTTACGATCGATCAATAAACTACGCCAAGAAAAAGACAGCTTCTTTACAAGATATCAAAGTTTGGGGTCATTTTTAATGAGCAAATTTGTAGAACCTGTCATATATACATGGCAAATGTCTATGTCAATACCGAATACATTGATTTGTTAAGGAGTCGTAATCGATAATAAAATTGTATATGTTGCCAATTATCACATGCCATGTCTCTACCGACTACCCGACTTGATGAGAATACATTCTTCTACCGTCAAAGATCTTATGTTTGAATTATCAGCTGCTCACAATTTCATTTTAACCGGTGACTTCAATATTAAACCTTCGGATATCTGTTATCGAGCAGTCATCCTATTCCGCAAAGTTACACATTCCTTCATCGCATAAGGCCATCAAACTCATCATCATTCAATTCCGGAATTCCTGACATCTAATTCCTACCCATGCCATCGAATTTTACGGAATTCCTGCCAATTCCTGCATAGACTGATGTGTTCATGTTCAAGTGAATATTGCCATAGAATAAAGATACAATTCCGTTTTAGAATTCCGGCATTGCATGGATATGGAATGACCAAAAATTCCTGCCAATTCCTGTCTATTCCTGCATAGGTTGATGTATTCACGTTCAACTGAACATTACCGTCGAAATAAAGATGCGATTCCGTTTTAGAATTCCGGAATTGCATGGATGTGGAATGACCAGGAATTCCTGCATTTCCTAATGATTCCGGATGTGCACAAATTCCAGATTGCTGCTTTGCATTTATTTAAACTCGATAAATGATCACTTAGCCACCCATGAGGTATTTGTAATTCCGGAATAGGCAGGAATGACCAGGAATTCTTGCATTTCCTAGTGATTCAGGATGTGCAGAAATTCCGGATTTCTCCTTTGTATTTATTTAAGCTCGATAAATGATCACTTAACCATCCATGAGATCTTTGTAACTCCGGAATAGGCAGAAATGACCAGGAATCCCTGCATTTCCCAGTGATTCCGGATATGCAGAAATTCCGGAATTCCACTTTGCATTTATTTAAGCTCGATAAATAATCATTACAAATATCCATGAGATATTTGTAATTGCGGAATAGGCAGGAATGATCAGGAATTTCTGCATTCTCTAGTGATTCAGGATGTGCACAAATTCCAGATTGCTGTTTTGCATTTATTTGAACTCTATAAATGATCACTTAGCCATCCATGAGATATTTGTAACTCCAGAATGGGCAGGAATGACCAGAAACTCCTGCATTTCCCAGTGATTTCGGATATGCACAAATTCTGGAATTCCGCTGTGATATGGAATAGATCTTTTAAGATGATCATTTCGTTATTCAGTAGATCCTTCGAATTGTGGAAGTATCCGGAATGACCTGGAATTGAATGTTCAGAGTTGGATTTGAAAGGAACTAATAATCAGGAATTCCTGGTTGTGGCATGTATTTGAGGGAAAGGGTCGTTTTAGGATTTTCGGAATTGATAGTAAGGGAATATGGGTCAGAAGGCGA
Organism: Rotaria sp. Silwood2; assembly: GCA_905329745.1. NCBI lineage: Eukaryota > Metazoa > Rotifera > Eurotatoria > Philodinida > Philodinidae > Rotaria > Rotaria sp. Silwood2. The sequence goes on from CAJNSZ010000229.1 coordinate 4,068, forward strand.
TGCAGGAATGTGTAACTTTTGGGAATAGGAAGTATTCTCATTCTCTCAGAGAACAGAAAACGATCGAATTATTAGATATTATTTGAATTTTAAATCATGCTATCATATAATTTTACTAATTATTCATTTATTTGGAACATCACTATGTGAATGTAATATACAAAGCGTCAACCTGAATCATGACAACACAATTAATGGTTTCATTATTGTTTCAGATCTTCTGCTCTTTTCATTACTAAATATAAATAAAACCCTCGAACTTATTAAATTTTCAGTTTGAAAAATGGCTCACATCACAAATATGCTTAAAATTGAAGTTGACTAATTCTGAAATCGATAGTTTGACTGATCTTCAGTCTGTATGAGTTAAAATCAGGTGAGACTGAACCTACAGAAGCAAAAAACAAGTGAGGCTCAAGTCTCACCGAGCCTACAGGCGTCGCCGCTACTGCCTTTATCCAATTTTTAGATCAGAACTTATTTGTTAAACAGAAACCTTAACAAAGAGTTGAATTAGATTTTCTTAATTCGAACCCGAATTTCGAGTTACGACGTTGTAGAAAATCAAAAGAAAAAATTGAATTCTCTTATGTTATGTTGTATTTTAGATCGAAAGTTCTTCATTTACAGAAAAGAACAAATAAAAGCAGCTGAATTTAACCACACCCGATAAACTTCACTTTGGAATTTTTTCGTTTATCAAAACAAAAACAAATTGATAAATTTTAGTATTTCTATTAGAAATTTTATTCGAAATCTTTTCTTTAAACGGAAAAGAGAACATACCCCTGAATTTCATTCTCATAACACAAAGTATAGAGCGGAATTTTATTAATAATAAAAATTGAAAAAGCTGCATTGTATTATTTATTTCGATCTTTATTCTAGAATTTTTCTCTAGATAGAAAGAAAAACAAAGAATTGTATTTATTTCTCTTAATTTCAAGTTTAGGTCGGAATTACTTCGTTAAAGAAAAGTCGAAGTAGTCGCAGGATTTAACCCTTCTTGATTCAAAATTCAGATAGGAATTTCTGCAATAAAAAATCACAAGAATTAGCGAAATTTTAATATTGACATTAAAAATTTAGGGTGAAGTTTCTTCATTATACAAAAAGTAAAATAAGTAGTTGAATTTGTTCATTGAACAAATGCAAAACAAATTGATGAGGTTTATTATTTTTATCTGAACTTTATTTTAAATTAGCATCTTTGAAGGAAAAATAATACAATTAGTTGGATTTTATTAGTGCACTTCCAACTTTTGTTCGCAATTTCTTCGTCTTAGAAAAAGAGAAACAAATAACTTAAACATCTTAGTTTTTTAAACTTTAGCTCGAAATTTCTTCGTTAAAAAAAACAAAGCAGGGACTTTAAAATAACGTTAATTCCGACCTAAACTTGAAATTAAGAGAAATAAATACAATTCTTTGTTTTTCTTTCTATCTAGAGAAAAATTCTAGAATAAAGATCGAAATAAATAATACAATGCAGCTTTTTCAATTTTTATTATTAATAAAATTCCGCTCTATACTTTGTGTTATGAGAATGAANGGAAACAGTTGGGTGGGGGGGTGGGTGTGGATGCGGGGGTGTGGGTGTGGGTGTGGGTGCGGGTGTGTGGGTGTGGTTGTAAGTATCCTCTTGAACCACACCCACACCCCACACCCACATCCACACCCACACCCACACCCACACCCACACCCACACCCACACCCACACCCACACCATCCTGTTCAAAATTTTCACACGTTTCTATCCAAATATTTCTCTGAATTGAAAAGGTAAGATCCTCGGAAAATATACTGTAAATTCTGTCAAGGACTTTAACTAGATTTGGAAGCAGAATTATGAAAATATTGTAGCAGATTCTGTTTAGATTTACGAGGAAGAAATCTGAATTTTATTCATTCATTATTTATTTAATACGTTTAGGAAATCAAAATCAAATCGTCGTAGTGCAGAATTCAAACGGAACGACAGCGGTTAGCCATACTCACACACGTTGTCTTCAAATCGTCTGTGGTTCACTGCCTCTACTCTCGCATATAGCCATGAAATCTAGTCGCATTGAGGTATTATTTTCATCCTTGACCGAACCTTCAATTCTTCTACGAAAGATTGAGCGAATGGATGGATCTCTTCAAAGCCATGGTAAGATATCGCAACGTTACTGTCGTACCACTTGAACACTGTCGTTTCCGTAACACATTTTTGATCGAGGAAGAATTGAGTAAGTACTGCAAAAAGTCGTGCTATTGAAGAATAAGTCATCTATACTTTAAAACACATTTCTGAAATGCATTCTTACATAGATCATCGGCTTTGCCATTGAATAAAAACAGTTGTAAGGCCACCATGACAAACATTTCATCCATAGCTGTAGCGATTCGTTTTTTTATCGTCCAAATATGTGTGGTTAGAATTGTGCTCTTATCACTTGGACTAGTAGTAGTGGACCATGCTTCGAGATAAGCACGAATCACTCCAATTAACCTGTCCTCTTTCTTTGTTCTCTGAAACAGTGACATCATAAAACATCATATCAATTTCTTTCGTAGCACGGTGTTAAGCTCCTTTGCTATCGCACCTTATTTAACACATTCAAGGTGTTTTGAACTTTCAACGAACAGATCTAATGTCCGCGCCAGAATGAAAGAGGGGTGGAGAAAAGCGCAATATCTCGATGACGGCAATACCAAGCGACCTGCGGTTTTCATCAGTTGCAAGAGGGCAAGTCAGGATATATTTTTCTCCCGACCATGTAAAAGTCTAAATTCTTTTAAAACTAACTAAATTCGAAAAATATGTAAAAGAATGCATGAAAATGACCTGCTATCTAAGTGGAATTTTGATTTTTACTTTTGATTTAGATAGAGAAACCTGAGATCTATGGTTCAAGATACGATGCAAATGATTCTCTTATTACATTCTAAGGTTGAAGAAATGGAAGAATTTATTTTTATGCACAAATCATAGGAAGTTTTGCTGTTTTTTATTAATTTTTCACACTTTTTACCTTAATAGCTTGATATTTTGATGAAAACTTAATGAAGAGTAGAAAGCACATCTTATCTGAAACTGTAGATCTCAAGTCCCTGTATCTGAATCAAAAGTCAAAATCAAAATTTCAGTCAGATGGCATGCCATCCTCATGCATTCTATTTTATACTTTTCGAAGATGATTAGTTTTAAAAGGATTTCTTCCTATAGATAATCGAGGAACAAGATATTCCAACTTCTCCTCTATCAATTGGTGAAAGCTGCAGGTCATTAACTATTGTCGTTAACTATTGTTGTTATCGAGATATTGCGCTTAGACCCAACCCTCTTTCATTATGGCGCGGGAATTAGTATTACCATACTTGATAGTAAGCATTGAGTGCATGTTCGCTTATCAGTGGCACAACACGGAAGAGCTCGATCAACTCTGGTGCGGCTGCAACACTGCGACGCTTCTGTAGGTGGAAGCGAACACTTCCATTCTCGCTGAATATCGCTTGCTCGGTCGATGCCGCTAGTGATATTGAATTTGACGGCACTACTAGAAAACCAGACGATAGAAAACACATTTATCTCGGACAGAAACTATGTTCATGAAGAATAATATCACCGTTTTCTTGAAGCATCTGTATAAATGGTTTAGCTAATCGCTGTGCTTGTTTAAATCCGATGTAACTAAACACATCTTCGCTATTATACCATTGCAGCAAGGCACGTTTAATTGTACACTGGTTGCCAAGAAGAAAGTTCAAGATGAAGGCCATGATTTCCTCTAGAGAATCGAGTGCACTCTTGTAATCATGTCGTAGAGAAGACGAAAATTGTAAACTTACGTGGGGGAGCAGTGATATTCGTAAAGTAACTTTCATTAAAGAATACTTGCACTCCCAAGACGACTTTTAGATGACATGAATCATTAGTAATGTATTTTTTAATAGTTACTAAATATTGATGGAATATAGCATCTTTCTCGGCTACCTTCTGCTGCTTGTGCCATGCTGCCAAATAACAATGCACCAGTATTTCTAATTTAAAATGATCCTTTTGATTCTAATAGTGAAAAAAAACATGTATATATAAAAGAAGTCTATTTAACTCCTAGCATACTCGAATGTAGGCATCGATTTCGGCCTTGCTTTGTACTACTGATGACGTATTGCTGAACATTTTGACGAGTCGCTTGAGCGCATGGCCCTTGCGCTGATTTTTAAAGACAATATTTGGATAATGCAACAGATAAGGCGACACATCAGGTAATCGCTGCCGATCTATTGATAAATGGCTCTGAATCGATTTCTGTAGATCTGTTGAAAATTTTTCTCGTTAAAAAAACTTGCTATCGTAAAAGATAGAAAACATCATCTACAGCGCTAACTTGTGTTAGAAGCATCGTATCGAAGATTTGTGTCGAAAAATGACTGCAAAATATTTTATTGCACTAGACAAACTATCACTTTGAATCGAATAATTTGGCATGCTCTCTGAGCGAACAAGCGTTCTTTTGGTTTAATGCTTCACAAGATTCGATAAGTTACAATACAGTACGAATCAAATATATGAAGACTCGTGTATAAGAATCTGCTTCTCAGATTTGACCAAGAGTTCAAAAATGCTGAGAATTAGAGATCACTTACTCGATATTGTTTCAATAAAGTTTTCTTCCATTAAATGGTTTTCATTTTGTTTTGTTTTAGGCTGCTTTACTTGTATCCGACCGACGAGCGACTGCGTTGGAACATTCTCGGAAATTTCAATCGATGAGTATTCCTCTAGTAGCTTTCGAATTTCTTTCAGCTTTTCAACCCAGTGCTCCAAATCTATTTCTGTGTAGTCGTCGGATTCTCGCCTTAATTGGAGCTGTTCAGCCACTTGACGAAGAGTTGGGTGTAATTGTTGTTTGCTATGTTCAATCAATTCGCGCACATCGGCTCGAGCTTTCTCTGCTGCTTCTTGAATGTTTTTGATGGACTTTTTTTCCCAATCATCTATGTGAGATAGAAGAGATTGTACATTATTTTCTTGAAGAAGATCTCGTCGAAGAAGATCATGCTCTTGTCCAATATCATCCATTTTTGCGGTCAATTCATGACGATGTTCGATGAAGTGTTTTCCGCAGAACCATCTTTGACATCCACCACAAGTTGCAACACCTCCACTTTTGTAACATGTCATGCATGCTTGTTTCCATGCAGCTGATGCCATGTTTGATGTTCTGAATTGTGCAATAAAAGTTTTTGCTGATAGTCAATAAAAACTCTTGATGGAATAACGAAACGGCTTTTTGGAAAATGAGTAACAAGTTTTTTCGATGTCGGGACACTATTGTTTGATATGATATGATAATTTGAGTCATACTCTTGACGAAAACAAGACTAAGTCAGACGAATCATAGGTGAGTCCAAAGATTGAAGAATGATGACAGATCGACAGATGTCCTTGCTATTCATCCCAAGTCAAATATGACAAGTAGAACAACGATATTGGACGATTAGCTGACTCGAGGATGGGTGCGGGCGAAGGAACGATGGGGTCGTATGAAGTGAATCAGCGTTGGCGTCAGCCAAACTGGAGTCCACAATTCGCATTTTACCGCATCACTTATATATAACGCAGAAAGTTATCAACAAGTATCATCGGTTGTTTTTAAGTGTTTCGAAGATGCTTTATAGATTGTTTTCTTGACCCTTTTGAGCACTATCTAGTAGTGGTATTCGTAACTTTTTAAGGGTTACTCATGGTACCTTTAGCAACTATTTATGTGGTACCATTAGTAAGTTTTTAAGTGCTACCCAGGTACCCTCACAAGGGAAATCGCTCGACGTGTAAACTGGTGTTTGAGATGAGACATTCCTCTTTGGGGAGGATCTATTGAAGGTAGAATAATCTAGAAGGACTTATAACTACTCACTGTCCTTCGGAAGTTATAGCCATTTTTCCTGTTTTTTTTGACAAGATGTAAATCTTTAAAAAGACGAAAAACAGTCAATTCTCAAAGAGTTTACTATACGTGGCACTTTCATAACCCTGCTTACGAGTGTATGATTCTGATAAACCTTTTCATATACCCTTCCGAAGAATTTTCGAAAGGGTTCAAGACATGCTTCTATACCGGAAAAAGTGGTATAGGAAACCTATCCTATATCCACAATGGTTCACTTAACAAAAAAATAAGAATCTGTTCCTATTTCTCAACTAAATAAAGAATGAGAATCTATGTATACGTCTCCAGTAAATATAAATAGAAATCTGTTTGCGCATCTCATTTAAAGAAAAAGATAAAAAATCTATTTCTTTATCTCAANTCAGAGGAAACCAATCTTTTTGACGGGAGCGATAGACCAAATGCGTATTTCGCTAATTCTAAGTGTTGTTTTACACGAAATTTTAAAAAAAGCATACATAAGGTGTTATGAGACTAGATGAAGAAACCGTGACAAACAGAGACCGAATAGTATTAATGCGAATATGAGTTCTAGATTTTTATTAATTACTGAATTCGGATTACGATTACGATCATTACATGTGCAGATACATTGAAAATATCGAAGCAAAATTACATAATATAAATATATTCATCGCAGAAATTTAGAATGTTATTGCTATATGTTCAACAATCGATATGAAGATTCGTTAATATTCTTCCTCGTTTTCATATGAAGGTTTTAATAACTGCAATTCATGCTCATGTTCTTTTCTTTCTTTACATGCTACACACAAATCATAATCTCCGCATATGTTGCAGTGATATCTCAGTCCTCTCAATGGAGAGATGTTACATCCACCATCACAATATACGTGATACCAAACAAATTCTTCATCCGGTAATCGTGGACAAATCACTTTTTTGCCACAACACCAAGATTCTATTGCATTCAACTTCATTTGACTAATTATTTGATAACCATTGTTTGCTAAAATTTCACCCGTTGATGTATTTAAAATTATTAATGTTGGAATTCTTTGTATATCAAAGTATTTGTCTAATCTGTTTATTAGGATTATCGAATCTTGTTCACGATAGGGTATTGCTTTCCATGGCATTTCTTTATAATGTTCATTGAATGATTGTTTATCTAAGTCATACAACCATATATAAATTATATCAAATGATAATGATTCATGTCCATCATTGGAAAACATCTGGTTATATATGTCAGCTAACTGTAAAGTAAAATGACGACCGAAAGATGAATGATCTACAAAATATAATCCGATAGCTGTATTATTTTTAAGCAAATCAGATATAAGAATACGTTCTTCAGTCGGATTACCATTTGTAAGAAGTTCTCCATCACCTAATATTTGTCTCATTGAATAGCGTTGATTCGGAGCTAAAGGATAACTAAGTGGATCTCTAAATTGAAATTTACAAGACAATTTATAAATGAAGACGAAGTCATTTATTGTTTAGTCGTACGTGTGCTAATATATATTTCAAATAAGCGAAATTAAAATCTCACTAGTGCTTTTTCTGATTTTATATTCTTTGAGAAAAACTTTTAGAATTCATCTCGATCATAGTACTTACTCATTTTCTAGGCGTTGCTCAATTTCATGAATACAATTTTGAATGGAACTTATTTCTTCTGGCAATGAATTAGTTTTGCAGATATTCAATGCTTTTTCTAAGTTAACTAATGCGTCAATATAATTTCGAAAACCATTGGAATAAGCTAAACCAATGCCAATATAGGTGGCAATAATTGCAGGCTGGTTTGGTGCCGAAATCGATAGACTTTTTAGCGCTTCCTTATAATTTATCAAGGCCAGCTCGTACTCATCCATATGACTGTAGAGATCAGCCATGCTCGATAGTGTTTTTGCTAGATCTGGATGATCCGCTGGTAACGAAATCCTAAATATTTCAATTGCTTTTTTATAATTGATTAATGCTTCGTCATAATTTTGAAATCCACGCTCATATATTAAACCTATGTTTTTATAAATGACACCAGTAGTAGAGTGGTTTGGTTGACATTCTAGCTGAATCTTTAGTGCTCTCTCATAGTACTCCATAGCTAGGTGATATTCATCTCTACACCGATGTAAGAAACCAATATTGGTAAGTAATGATACCAGAGCTGGGTGATTAGATTTTATAGAAGCATTTTCATAGATTTTCAATGCTTTTTCATAGTTTAATAAAGCTTCGGTATAATTTTCGAAGCCAACAACATATCCCATGCCAATGTTATTATACGTAATTGCAGTTTCAGGATGATCAGGCATACAGACCAATTGAATAGATAATGCTTTTTGAAAGTTAATCATAGAAATTTCATATTCTCTAGCATTTTGTTGTGCTAGTGCAATGTAGTTGAGCGTAGTAGCGAGCTTTGGATGATTTTTAGGAAGTTCATGCATTTCAATTGCTAAACATTCATTCATATGTTCTACAGCTAAATTATAGTTTCTTAGTTCATTATAGACAATACCTATGTTGAGATATGCTGCAGCTAATAGAAGACCTTGTGGACCTTCTCTACTTAAGTCCAATTCAAAAATATTCGAATATTGTAATAGTGCTTGATCATATTGATCCTGTTGTTTTAAGACATTGCCTAAATTATTAAATATATTACCGAGATTATATTTATGACGTAATGGTTTCTGAAGTTCGAGTTCAAGTGCTTTTGAGTAATTGAAACGAGCTTTTTCATAATCACCATAACCATAATATGCAATCATGCCCAGATTGCTATAGCATGCCGCAAGGTTTTGATCAGTTTCTGACAATGAATTTAACATATTTTGAAAGTATCGTTCAGCTTCAAAATATTTTCCCATGTGATAATATATATTACCCAGAGATAATAAATCTGTTTCGTCTGGAATCTCGTTTTTCATATATTTAAAAACTAATTTTAAATCGTTTTCTTCCTCGTTAGTTAATTCCAATTTAACTATCCACAATTTTTCTTCTTCATTTCTTGAAACATCGATAATCTTAAATATACTTCCAAGCATAAATAATATTTCTTGTTCTTCTTTATCAAACGCACTACGTCGACTTATATCTGCAAATGGTTTAGCATCTACTAGACAAGTATTAGCCTCAATGTCAAACAGTACACTTTCTTCTTTTAAACTTGAATTATTACTTCTTGCACCAGCATAAATTTCTGATGCCAATTGTCGATTTATTGTTGTCGAAAAGAAACTATTCATCGAAATAAATTTTCCAATATTAATTTTCATTTTTTCGAGTTCTACAGTTGACATCAATTGTCCTCGGTAAACATGAACAATTGCAGATTCACTGACAGATTTTGTTTGCTCCGATTTCAATTGATTATAAATATCATGAATAAAAAAAGATAAAGTTACTAATGTATGATCATCTCGGCATCGTAAAGCACGATTTAATGTACGATATAGAAATGAATCACGTGTATACCAGTAGAGTGCAGCTGGTGCATCATAATATTCTTCCAATTCATCAACAATCTTCAAATCATTGGCATTACCATTATATTGTTTTCTACAATTTGCCATAAACAAATTGAAATAGTTCTGACGAGTTGTTTCTGTCATTTTTAATAAAACTTCAACTATCAACTGAGACCACATGAAATCACAATCAAGGTTTTGATGTGAATACTCTCTCGAAGATCTTATTGTTTCATTCGTTGTGTTTCTCATACTTGCTTGACTAAAAACAGTTATATTTAAATTTTGTTTTCTAGCAATGTTATTTCGTTTTATTTGATCATTCATAATACTGTCTAATAATTGAACTCTGCCACTGGTGACTTTCTTAATCTAAATATACAGTTTTACGTGATGAAATATAAGCAATAATTTGGTTTTTTCTACTTGAAAACTTACTTTTTCGTAATCTTTTGTCCATACTTCATGTTCTTTTAAATCCAAACAGAATACATAAATAGCAATTACTTGTAATAAATCATGAATATCTGGCACTAAGTTTCTTCCAATACAACCAGATACAATTAAAATGATTTCTTCATTCGACTTTCTTTCTATATAGAGTTTACATAAATCGGCTGACTCAAATGTTTTTAAAAAATTGATTGATTGACGTAATTCTACTTGTGTTTGACGATTGTCATCTGTTGTATTAACTTGCGCATCACACCATAATAAAGTGTAAGTTTCGAGATTTTCTTGTTCTTTTTCTTCTTTGAATTGTTCCATTGGACTTATGTTGTCAACAAAGACATTTGATTTACTACCATCAAATAACAATCTATCGACCTTCTCAATTAAAGATGTTAATAATATCAAGACTTCCATGTCAACCATTTTGAATTGTGTAAAAATCAATGATTAATTTTCTGTTTCATGTACTAAAATATTAGAATGATACTATTTAATTGATGGTTAGTATCTATTCAAGTGCTTCACATTTCTTTTTAGAGTGCTGCAAAAGACTGTTGTCTGCATTACACACATGCGCACATGTTCTTTTTTCAATAATTTTTCGGAGAATGAGTAAAAATACAAGAAATCATTTATTTTCTTTTTCTTTTCACAGCACATTAAACATTTACATTTTTTTTTGTGAACTCAAGTAAAAAACATTTTTTTGTTTTTTCTATTGTGCAACGAACATTAGACTTCGCTCAGCACGAAAAAATTTTCTTACTTCCAAAAAGCAACACAAGTCCGAGTTTTTACGATCAATTTTTTTTAGAGATCTGCTAATAAGTAACGCGGATATGCGTATTTATTAATGACTGGCTAGTTCTGGAGTAAGTAGATCTCTGATTTTGACATTAAATGTTGCCTCTTTCTTGATTATGTTTATTCATGAAGACTATAACATTCGCCCACATCTCGATGTGACCAATTGCTTTTAACAGTTAGATACTTACCAGTTACTTGTTGACATAAAAATAAATAGCTTATTTCACTTACACACTGAGAATCAACTCTGTCTGTTTATACTTTCTGTCAACCACATGCTTATGAAGAAGTAATTGATGGTGTCATTTGTGAACCTGTTGTGTGGAAAGAAGTAAAAGAACGGAGGAAGACGAGTAAAGAACAGAAGAGAAAAACAAAAGTAGATATGTAAACATGCATTTTCAATTTCAGCGGAAGTCGTCATATCGTAGGTTGAATTTTTATTGGTCGTATTTTTTTCTAGTCAACATACATTGATCGTGAGTAGGTTTTCATGAACATTTTCATTGCGTAACTCGTCTTCGAAACTACGAATCAGACAAAAACAATAATAATATATCAGAATGAATGATTTTAATTAAGTATTTCTTTTTCCAGTCTAATATAAAAAGCAGTTTGTGATTGTATTCTAATGAATTATGTTAAATTATTGAATAACTTTATCTGTGATAAAGATCGGCAATATCAAAACATAATTTATCTATTTAATATGTTATTAAACTTATATGATTTAGTCCTTCTAATGGTTCATAGTGTTAATGATTTATAATAATTAATAGAGTCGAATATTGTCTTACATTTATTTTCAATTTATATAGCCAGTATATTTCTTCTTCAGCATATGAAATAATTTTTGATAATAATTGATTGAAAACAATATGAGTAATCATGATGATATTACGTAGTTAACCTTGTATAAAATTTTTACTTAGGTTTCATAAAAGATCTTTAATATGCAGACTGTCAATTATAAACTCTTTGGCGATGTCTTATAGCGAAACGTTAAATGTATTTCATGATCGAAATGATAGTAGCGTTTTTATCAAAGTCAAAAATATTTAAAAAGCTGATCATTTTAAAAGCTTTTAAGAGAGAAAGAGAAACAACAGTACCTATTCCATGATATATAGTCGAATTTCTTTTTTTTTATTCAGAAATATATACTATAGTTGAAGTGAGAAAGTCATCACAAAATGAAATATTTCAACATTTGTCATCCTAATATTAATCTAGTCATAAATAAATACACAACAAATGAAGCTCAGCAAAATTCTTAATCATCAGGCAAAGAATTTTTTTCCAATTCATGTTGATGTTTATTAGTAATATTCAAACTGACTTTTTTTGAATTTATCAGAAGTTTATTATTAAGAAATAAATGTATGACTATCATTCAATAATAAAGGATGGAGTGTGGGTATGCCTGTAGTTCGTCTACCAACCATATTGACACTCATATCCCACATCCTGTACATCACGCATACTTTCGTTTTTTACCTCAGTAATCTAGCATGAGCCGTAACGAAATGGTGATCGTTTATCAAGTTATTTTGAGAAATTTGGTAAAATTTTATCATGTACTGTAGCAAAAGATAGAGATAATAATACTTTTCGGTTATGCATTTGTTGCATTTCATGATCAAGATGTTGTTGATAGAATTATACAAAATATATCACATGATACTGACGATATAGCATTAGAAGTACAAAAAGCAGAAGATCTAACATGTAGCTCTCGGCAATCATTACCAAGATCGTTCAGGTGAAGATATGTGGCAATTAANCCGATTTAATGGAATGAAACCAGCACATGGTGCTCGATAAAGAGTTATTAATTGATTTGAATTGTTTAGTGTTGCATTGATATAAGATTTAGCACAATAACCACAAACTGGATTTGAAACGATACAATTGATTAAGTTTTTATTTCCTTCTAATGAAAAATTAATGATAAAGTCATTCGTTGTATCTTCGAAATCGATTGGTAGTTTTAACCAAAGAACAAATGGTCCTTGTTCCATACAAATAGCACATTTTAATAATGGAACATTTGTATGATCTAAAATATCAATTGTATCAGAATATTCATCATCATTTGTTGTTAATACTTTTGCTCGATTAGCACGATTTGAAGAAAATGTAAAATCATTAATTGAATAAGAACCTGTTTCTTGTTCATGAATTAAATTTTGTATATTATTCCAATATTGACGAATCTGATTAAGATTTGTATTTGTATAATTAAGATATTCAACTTCTTCAATTTTAGCTTTATCTGATATTTCATGAAGTTGTTGACGAAGCTGATTCAATTCAAATGAATTTTCATTTTCATTTTCATGTAATTTTAATTTAACAATATGAGAAACAATTTCATCACGTTGTTTTAAATATTTCAAATCATAATTCGATTTTAATTTTTCTTTCTCAATTTGTATTGATTTATTTTTCATATGAGAAACAAATACTCGTAATTCATGTAATTTATTACTAATTTTTGCAAATTGAATTAATGTTTTCCAATCACTTTCATTTAAATTTAATACTAAATTTATATCTTTTATATTTAAAAATTTATTGTAATCAATTGCAATAAGCTCTTGTGTATTATCACGTATTGGAATACACCCATCAGGAATTTTTGCATCTTCATAAATTTTTATTTCATTAAATAATTCATTTATATTTAATTTATTTAACTTTTCATAATCAGTTAAATCATTAGATGATTTATAAAATTGACTAATATAACCTTTTGATGAAAGAATATAAAATATTTTACCATCATAGAAAAGACATAAAACATTTGATGCCATCATTAATGGTGCAACAACTGAAACATTGATTCCCGATGGTGTTGATAATCTGTTATGAACAATTATACAAATAACTAATGCTTTGTTTAAATTCTCTTTTGTATATGTTGCAAACTAAATTTGTGAAATATTTTTAGTTTTAAAAATTTCAAAAGAAAAAAAGCTAATGTTCAAAATAAACTGCACACTTTACATAATAACTCATTTATTATTTTACTATTCTTTAGGAACAATTCAAACTTTAATTCGTTGTTTCAGCTGATACTGACTCTTGAAAAAAAAAATCCCGATGAGCTTAGAAAAAAACTGAAGTGTTTCTTTCCATGAACCTCTGAAGCCCAGCTATGATTGTTTTATTGAAATTTTGATGGAATTTTAGGCATTTACCGGAAGATCAAATAGTAGAATTTCATCCATTGATAGGTCTAATGACCATTGGAATATTGTGAAAGTTTCAATCGAAAAGAATGTTCTTATGTCGAGGTATTCAATTTTTTGACTATGAGCTAGTTGTTGGAAATTCATTATGGTGGCAATGGAACTTTTTTCTCTGAAACTTTGATGGTATTCTAATAGTCATTAGACCTATCTATCTGTGGACTGAATTTCGGGTCAAAATTTTATTATTTGATCTCCACAGTAAATGTCTAAAAATGAATCGATAACTCAATAAAATGGTCAGATTTGGCTTCAGAGATCCATGGGTACGAATTTTTTAAATCTTTTCCTAATGTTACCGAGACTTGTTGTGGACTCAATATGAGCTTAAACGATGGATCATAGTTGAAGTAGTTACCTCAAAGTAAAATAAAGTATCTACGAAAATAAACCGCTTGTTTTTCAGTATGTATAATTCTGTGCGTATACGAAAAGTCTTCTAGACTTGATAATGTTTTTAAGTAGACTTTTATCTAGATACATGAAAATATGCGGTAACAGGATTGTCGAAAAGTAATTCGAGAACACTGAATTCGCATCAGAATAATATGTTCTTTTCTAAAGATGACTTCAAAAGCTTTTATAGAACTTCCGGGTTTAAGATTTGCCCGAAGTAGAAGCGACAACTATTTTCAATATATCGAATGAAAGAGCAACTATTTCTCTGTAAAATATGATACTCATAATTAATTTGCTCCGAAGCATTCGTCAACCGTGAATATTTTGATAAGGTACACTTAATCAATTTAGGTCATTTTCTCGATTTGTATAAAAAAAACCAGGCCTTCAAAAGAAGCTCGGCTGTTCCTGAATGATTATTCTGAAATTCTCGATTCTTCTATTACTCTGTAGAGAAGAATTTCGTATTTAATTCTATAAAAAAAAACAAATCGGTAAAATAGTATATGCACGAAATAGAGATTATTGCTGAAAAAAACTGTCAACTTTGTCCGTGCAAACTTAATTGTCACATTTCTAAAAAATCAATTCAGAGCTCATAAACCAAAAGTCTCAGAGAAATATTAAGTCTATATTCGAAAACAATACGAAATTTTGATTCAAACTCAATGCTTTCAAATCTCTTCTTGTCTATATAACAATGTTGAAAAGCACTGAAAAAGCTAGATACACTCACTACCCAAAATCGTAAAATTCCAAATAAATTATTTAGCAACGAGAGAAAATTCAAAAGCATGAGAGATTCGACTCATATGTAAAATCCATTGTTTTTCTTTGATTGAAGCATAAATTCTTCTATTTTAAGTAGATAACAATAGTTTTACACTTTGTTACTAAACTCTTCGCTCCTAAAAACCTTAAACTCTCCTCTATCATCAGGAAAAAAATTCACTCATCTGGCAAATATATGATAGAAATGTATGAACTATTTTTTGGTAGGTGACTTTTGGAACAAACTGTAATTCAGCCAATTAATGAAGAAGGACGCAGGTTTCATGTGAAATAATTAGGTTTCTTTTTACTAAAAATTAAAGGGGAATTTCAACTTTAGCTTTTTAATTCGTTTGAAAATTCTTTAAAAAAAATTGCAATGATCAGACATTCAAAGAATGTAAAATTGATATTAATGAAAAAAAAATCATTAGCGATGATCGGATGCCATATTAATCCATATTTTAGCTAGATTAAGTTCTTCGAAAGCTAAAATAATCTCTAAAATTGTTCATCTCTATAGTCTTGCTAGATAAAAATTTAATATGTAATCGATATGAGCATTAGAGCATGGTAATAAAATTTCAAATCTTCACGTAAGAGCAGAGCTAGAGAATCAGTCAATTCTGTCTTATTTTCTCAAAATAACTATCAAATCGAATAGCTAACGATATCTCTTCGTTAGATCAAATGACTTTATGTCAAACTGTAATTACTAAATGACGAGACAAAGATAATTGCGTTCAATACACAAAGACCTTATTCTTGTAAAGAAAATTCAAATTCTTAATTTACTTCTTTTCTCCTTTTACCTGTGTTACACTACTATTACCGATTTCTCCATCGGTAACAAAAACAATAACATCAGATTTATTGAATGCGTTTTTCGTTGATTCATTTTGAAATATACATGTTGGGTTTGTACCACCGGCTGGTGTTGCTGTTTCAATATTTGTACATAATTTAGCTGATGTATTCCACAGAACAACATAATCAAATTGAGTAGCTTGACAAATACTTAATTCAGCTTGTAAAACATCTTTTCCTACAGATGCCAATTGATAAGATGTTGAACCAGAATTATCAATAAATATACCGGTAATAAAATCTAAACAATATAAAATATCCTTGTGAATTAAGATATGTCATGTAGAAATTTATCAAAATGATTAGTTATTAATTAAAAAAAAAAAAGAACAAATAATAAATCATTACTTTCAAAACAAAAAGAAATTACCTTTTATCGTTTTTAACTTAAGTTCAGCTTTTGGAATCGTAACTAAATATGATGACATCATTTTGTGTTTTGTGCAGCAAACAAACAAATAAGAGAACACTTATATGTGACAAAATCTTGCACAATCTATAAGAAATGAACACTTAATAAATTATTTCATGTCAGAATTCGATAGAGCAATCATGAAAAAAAAAATTGTAACGATAAAAACTATGATCAATGTGCTAACAATAAGGGTACGACCTATCCTCTTCTCCTATTGGTTCAATGTTCTCGAAGCAATCGGCCACTATGCTGCTATAGCCTCTATGACCTCATGACCGACGCAGCTGCCTGCTCACATTGTCCTCTATTCATAATTTTCTCTCTTTTCCCTATTTTCCTCTCTCCTACATAAAGTCGTCTTCTGTGTGAAACAGACACAACTGGAATGATGGAGTACTGTACCTAGTCAGACAAAATCGATAAAAAAAACCCGTTAAAACGCTCATAAACAGTATCATATACCAATCATACATCTTTCTTCTCTGTCGTTCTGTTGATATTCATCGATGGCATGCATCTATTTTCACTATCTCTTTTCGATCTTTTCTAGTGCATTTCTCTTTTCTGTTTACTTTACATCGTATGCATATCATTTCTCTCTTTCATTCCTTTTGTAGATGACGTCATATCTGGTCTATTTTCAATATTTTTTGTCCAGAACCTTCGAGAAGGTTATTATTGTCCCAGGATCTCTAGTATATATATATACACCCTTGTCCTTATGATATTCATTCTGTTCAGTTTCTATCTAATGGTCAGTTGCAAGTAAGGGACTTATTAGAAAATACACGTTTGCATATGGCGATTTTTTCAGAGATAAACGTTACGAATAAAGCGATAGTCTCAGTAGTTTCCGTCGATATCAAAATATACTGTTATGGAGGACAACTGTTTTTGAAGATGTCAGTGATGAAGATAGTCTTCTTTTCACAGAAAGTGACTCAGAAACAGAAAATGCTGATAGTCAAACATCAGAAGAATTAAGTGAAAACATTACACACTCAAAACGTCAACGGTGTTCGCTTTGTGATCGTTCCAAAGATAGAAAAGTTCGAAATAAATGTTATCATTGTTCAGAACCAGTTTGTAATGAGCACTCTGTTCAGCGAATTTTTTGTATTAACTGTTCTAAATAAAGAAAAACTATAATTCTAATAATTGCTTTATAAGACTGAAGAGGAGGATAATCTAATTTTGGCAAGAATACTGGTCCGGTAATCAAAATCATAGAATACAAACACATGTTATCATATTATCTCTAAAAATTAGCTTGGGCATCCGAGGGTTAAACACGTTGCGAACGCGTTTAAATTTTCGAATGGATTTTTAATCGTTCAAAATTCTAACTCATAATAACTCGTAGAAACATTCAATTTTATGGTGTCACTTTCATTAGATATATCGACTCGTTTCTACGACGTTAAATATTTTTACGCGTTTCCAACGCGTTACAATGTGCGCCTTTAACGTTTGACAAATTTTTTAATAATTTGAACGCATTTTTACACGTTCGAGTTTTTATATAAAGCGATCTAATTAATGAAAAAGCAACGATTCTATACTTCAAGGTTTGTTGAGAGATGGCCATGATAATTTCTTAGCTGTTTCAGTTTCCGTCCCATCCTTCGCAGCTGTTATATAGATTAGGTTTTATTATCGATTAATCTATTGCAAACTATGCAATAAAATTGTTTCCGTAATTCAAATTCAAAAAAATTAAATGAATTACGAGAAAATTTTCATGGTATAGTTTGGAATATATTAACAGATAATAAAATCTGATCGAAATAACAGCGATAAACGATTGAAATGAAACTAAAACAGCTAAGAAGTCATTATGGTCATTCTCAACGAATCTTGAAGTATAGAATTGTCGATTTTTTTAAAACAGATTGCTTAATTTTAAAATTCGAAAGTCTAGAAACGCGTAAACCTGTATGGGAAATAACTCACAAATAGATAGGATCGATTTTATTTCTAGACTTTTCTTAAGACTAATCTACATGTACATAGAACTAACTAACAACTAATCGTTATTGTGGTTCGTGTTTTTATTATCTTCGATAGTGTGTGCACGAACACGTTCAGAGACGAATAACATTCATTTTTTTACTTTAATAGCGCGAAAAAAAAATGAATTACAGACATAGTTTAGTGATATCAATTATTCTCACTGATTTCAGAAGATACAAGGATATTTATCTATCAACTAAGCTGCACTCTTACTAACTATATATAAGAACAAACGATCTACTAAATTACATGAGAAAAATATCTCAAAGTAAGAAATTTGTGGTTGAAATGAAAAGTAAAGCATGAAGAAAGATAATTATATGCGAATATGGAAGAAAAAGAGGTAATGAAAGTAAAAAAAAGATGGCATGATGTAGCAGAATGAAAAAAGCACGAAAACACGGAAAGGATTGATTAATGGATAGAAAAAAAATGAAAAAAAAGCAATTATTAAAAACTTCAGAAAAAAACGACGTTTTGATATGTTCGAAGTTCATCGACTCATGAAAAATCGAGTTTTTTAGCTAGGAATTATCTGCTCTCGATGATGATGTAATGACTTTAAAAGTGTTCAGAACTAGGTTATTCGTTAAGCTGAGTAATCCTAGAGAAATGGAATCTGATAAACATATAAGGAACATCCCCAATAGAGATTGAATTGATAAAACACATGAAAACGCGCTTTTTATATCCAGCATTAGTATATGAAATGTGTAATTCTTCCTATGCCTAACCTGTAAGAACAATATTTCTAATAATTTGTGAAAATCTTTTAACCAAATCTTGAAATGATCTCTAACAAAAGGTGGTAGTTTATTATAATCATCTAATATAAAAGAAAATTACAATAAAGAAGTAGAATATTCGTACGTTTGCTGCATAGCCTTTTCATTGTTTTTACTCTCTGCTGAACGAGAACACACAGGATGCATATTAACTAACTTCGGATAGGGCAGTTAAAAAGTTGATTGAATAAAGCCAATTATCCAATAGACATGCGATTAGTCTTGGCTTTTTCTAATCAATCGCATAAAACAATTTTGTATATTATGGTAGTTGTTTTACTATTAAAAGAATAAGTCAAATATCTTTTTTCTCTTTAAAATAAAGGCTCATACTATATTGAGTCTTTTGTATCTACTCAAAAGAAATACTTTTAAATTAATGTTTCAAAAAATTAAATAACTGTACCATAGTGTGTATACGCTCCAGAATAATTCTCATCTCTATTATGAGTAATGTCAGTGTTTAATTAAATAATTATTCACAATAGTGACTATAAAAGAGTCATTTTTCAATTATAAAACATTGAACGTTTAATTGTTGAAGACTGCAGATAAAACTCATAAAAATACGAATTTTTCATAGAAACTACTCGTTTTAACGACTCCACATCCTCTTAACGTGCTTTAACGCGTTTTTGTTTAAGTCTTATCTGACTGGGTAATGCTTGTCAATGTTTTTCTGATGAATATGATCTACCAACATTCTTTTATCAGCCATCAAAGAACCAAATCATTTGGTCAACGTGTGACAGAGACATTCAATTTGCTCGGCAAAGTGACTTTTGGATCACTCTACACTTTTTTTGAAACTTTCATGCTTTTTAATAATTTCATACAATGATGGTGGAGGTGAAAGTGTGTGCACCTTAAAAACAGACCGTATGATTGAAGATCTTCATTGGGTTTACGATTTCTCTGCAAGTCCAGGGAAAGAAGTTATCATGATTTACAGAGGATGTGAGTGTGGGTATCAATCAAGAGAAGATCCATACGACTCATCAACACCCACACCACTCTACACTAGCACAGAAGTGATGTGCGCCAAACAATTAGGTGCAGCCGCAATATCTTGCATATCATACGTTTATGGATAGTGTATATGAGGGTGCGAGTGTGGCGTGTGGGTATCGGTGTGAGGTGTGGGTGTGGTATGGCTGTGGGTGTGTATAATTGAATCCTCTTTATGTACACTCACCCACACCTACACCCCGGCTAATGTATAGTTTACGATAGAGCAGAGGTATATCGGAGCATATATAATGACAAGTTTCAGTGAAAATAGACCTCTTCATATCTCTTCCTAGGTCAATGGTTTTAGTACTAGGATTTCTGAGTTTTCAGCGGATAATATAGAAAAGACATTGTTTTCAGCTGGAAAACACCGAAACTTTATAGATAGTTAGAAGCATGAATCTAATAGCCAAATTCGACTGCCTACTGTGTCCTGTGTCTGTGGGGACTTGATGAATCCGACCACTGAATCCATTCGTGAGATTCTTGCCTCCAAATGTCTATCATTGTCTGAGGTTTTCCAGCCAAAAATGGTCATACCCCAATCATCTGGCTTGATGATATATCTTTTAATTTTTATTGACTCAGAACTTACTTATTTTAAAATATTTTTCTTTTGAGTCTATGAAAAATGGTATATTTTTATTGATGTAAACAACATTCATCATGTCCCACCACACACTCTTGAAAAGAATGGATCAAGATTAAAACCTTTCAATATCTTAAACAATACGTTCTTAGTTAACAAAAATGTGTTACATTTTTTCATAAATGCATTCTCACTCGTTTCTTTTTATGACCTTTTTCTTATGAGATGTCTTAATTTTAGCGATTAATAATGTCGATTTCTGCTAATATCATCGAATAGAGAGCCGAAACAATATTAAATCTCTTTCATATTGGAATCTATGCTTCTGTCTCTCATTGGATGTGTAGAAGGATAATTCTCAACCTTTACATCGATCCTATCGCTTCAAAGCATATTCATTCATCAAAATTGGTCCACTATATTGACTACTTCTCGTCAAAACGTTTTTTTCTTAAAAAAAGGAAAAAGAGGCGGAGAGAATTGGCAGATATTTTCGCAGTCATACTATTGTTTTCAAACTTTTGCTCTATATGAAAAACTATATTGTCTAGTTTCTTCCATAAACAGCAACAAAAAACGAGCTCAGGTCAAACTCTACAAAAAGCCAAACAAACCAAATAATTCAGGATTTACTTGATATCTTTCGGCTTTTAAAATCTAATCACTTTCTTAAAGTATGTGATTGATTGATTGTTGCTAATGAAGGTGAGATGAAACATAGTTTTGGTACCTAATACCATAATTATGGATATATACATGAATGTTTTTTCTAATACCGCAATATATATTGACCTTTTTTTATGTTTCATTTTCTTCACGATATTTTTAATTACTTCGTCATATTCTTTATCATTAGCTATAAATGAAGTTTCAATAAAAACGAATTACTTGAGTAAAACAATAGTTTTTTCCATTTCTGTTACATTTTCTCAAACAGAAGTAACTTGCATAATCATAATAGATCCATTTTTCTTTCATATCCTTTTCATAAAAACATGCCTTATATTTTCTTATGCCTTTTTAAATGTTTCACAAAACAATAATTTTCATTCATAGTATGAACAGAGAACGTTTTTTAAAAACAAAATATTTTGCCCTTGTACAATTTATATACCTTATCATTAATTGCCAACGGGTGAACATAAACCACAGTAACATGAAATTTTTCAAGTTGATCAAAATGGCTATCAAGTAGATAAAAACAATCATTAATGTCAGTTTAATTAATATGTCGTTCTTTTAAACTAGTAGATGAAAAAGTTTGAGGATGTTGCCAATCAAGTAATATTGGTGTAGATTTCCTATTCAAAGGTGCATCAAAAGATAAATAACGTAGATTAGTGAAAATAGTTAAAATATTTTTGAAGGTATTTATTGCAATATTTTCCATTAAACTTTTTCCTTTATTCTTATCAAATTTAATAACAAGTGCCAAAATTTGATTTTTAAAAATATGAGCAAAAGATGATTTGTCTAAAAATACAACACAAAATTGAAAGAGCTAATAATTGTGATACTAGTTCCATTTAAAGGAGCAAATATAATATTAATGAACAACTAGCAGATGCATTCTGAGTAACAAATAATGATAAAACTCTTATTTGTTATGAGCATCCTTCAAAAAGCTACACGACTGATTTTAATCAAAACCAATAAGAAATATTGCTATAATAGTATCGGCATCTATGTGTATTTCAAACAATCCTCGATCTATAGGCGTCATCACCTCTGCTTGAGTAATCATTTATGTACAGATATAACTCCTTTCTCGATTGAATTGCAATTTTAAAGATGAACAATTGAATATTAATTCGTGATTCTTCATGTGGACGACACGAATATTAAAACATTTTAGAAGCTTAGTCATTGAAAAACCTAGCAACGAGAACTCAAATCTTTTCAAGATACATGCCCACTATTCTATGGTTTCACTTTTTTGTACTCACATATTTTCTTTGTTTCTTAATATTTCAGCTCGATTCTAACTATTCTGCTTTCGTGTTGGAATAGTCACACATGAGTAGGATATGAAATTTGTAAATATCGAACGATTTCGATAAATCTAATTGATGATTTGCTTTTTCGCCATAAATATGTGTACAAAGGTCCTACTAACTTTATATCTTGCTAACGATAACTCCTTTTTCTGTCGATCCTTCTCAATTATCTCTCTAACATAGACTAACAAGACAACTGAGACAAGATGAAAGAAGCAATTGTCCTTGTCTTATATCTTGTAATAATTTTCTTTCTTTACCGTACGAGTGGTTCATATTAATAAAAAAAAACGAGGAATAAGAATAGAAAAGAAAAATAAAGCCGTAGCAAAGGCAGAGAACACAATTAATAAAAACTGGTTCATTCATTCTCATCAAAATATGAACCCTTTCCTATCTCTCAAAAATAATAGAAAAAAAGAAACAATAGATATGCAGTATTTCTCTTTAAAATAGAATCCGCATATTACTCGTGAATATTCATTAGTAATAGGTGCATGCGAATAGATTGATGAAGTTAGTATTATTTTTTTAATTACTTAAAGAAGAGTCGCCCTCGGCAGCAAATGAGATAGTATAACGATTCATTTTTCCTACATCTTCGTGATCAAAACGTAAACTGCGAATAGAACTCATTAGGAATTCTATAGACATTAATCAAGCTTCTTAATGTTACGTGTTACTTGTTAATTAAAATAAATGGATTTGCATTTTCTTACCATTGAAAAGATATTCATCTAGTTCTTGTTGTATATTAAAAAGACCAAGTCCATGTAAATTAGGATAGTCAGTAGTAAGAAGAAGACGTTCCATAGATGATACCTCAAGATTGAGCCATTCGACTTTATGATGACCTTTAGGTAATATATGTGAACAAAACCGATCAATCGTTTTCTTACGCATTGGATAAATAAGACCATTTGATGCACATGTCATTAAGTTTAAATGACTCATAAATATAGGATCAAGTAAAATATTTTCAAATCTTTTATTGATTCCTATTAGTGAATACAGTGCTAATGCTTTCTTCATATTCTTAAAAATCATTAAGAGTAATTCATCGGATAAATCGATTAATTGAACAATGGGATGTTCCATATTCATATTCAACCATCAATGTGCTCTTAGTCTATACGTATATACATATGGGCGCATTTCCTCCATTATGACCAATGACGTCATTGAAAATAATGATGTGTTGTTGCATTATAATAAATCGACAAAGATTGAATGAAAGAATGATGCTATTTCTCTCTCATGAATTCGACACTTCTCACTGGTTGCACACTAACAGAGTTCATTTATATATATATATATAATACAGAAGAAGGTATATTGAGAATATTATTGGTATACAGCGGGAGGAATAGTTGTGGTGCAGAAAGCCCGAAGGGAAAAATATTGAAAATTTCAACCAACAAAACATTCTTTATTTTTGACATATGAGAGTGGTGGTGAAGTTGAAAGTCTGATATGACTATCGCAGAGTGACCAAAAAAAGACTGTTCAATAATAATTTTTTTGTTAGATGTAAAAGAATATTTCTATTTGACCCATTCTATCGATAATTTTCTCTTCTTCAAAAGGATGCATAATATTCGAAGATACAATGATATACAACAGAGAAAACGACAAAACATTTGTTTCAGTAAGAAAGATTTGTCAAGGCTTTTCTCATATGTTAAACAGCTGATTCTACTTAATTAATCATAAAGATAATTAAACGATCAATCAATATTCTTCTCTTGAAATATATTGATAGGCTTTGAAAGAGGTCTAGTAGAAATGAATTTCGCTATGTGTATCTTTCAATTACTTTTGCATTTCAAATCAGTTGATCGATCGAAACATGAATTGCAGGATTGAAAGGTGCAGAAAAAAATGCTAATTCGAATAAGATGTGAATATCGTTACGAAAGAATATTTTCTGTTGACTCGTTAAATCCATTATTCATCTTTTACGATTTATTCTTTTTTCCGAATTTCAAGATTCGTGCTTCGCATCGCATTTCGTATTCGAGTTTATCTAGAATACTACCTAGTTTTCCTTTAGACTTTTCTATAGTCGACTGAATGATGAGGTTGCTAGAGTTAGCAATTTACATTTCTTAACACAAGTTAGTTGTTCGAAAAATGATATCAAACACTATTGAGCATCGACATGATGTCTTTTTAGTTCCATATAAGATAAGGTGTGGGTGTAGATGTCAGTCTCCTCTTCACCCGCATTTACATCCACATCCTCTTTGATAGTTACTTCTCACTTTAGTGAAATATTCTGTAAGACTTCTGCTACCATCGGTGAGTCATATTGATTCTAGATTCAAATTAAGTTATTGCTACATGAGAAAACTCGACATCATCTATGCAATAGGTTGGGTAACAATTATTAGATGAGTATTTCGTCACAACTCTGGATTTGTAGCAGACTTTTTATATGACAAGCGAATTGTTGACTAATCGAAGAAAGATTCAAAATGTCGTTTGTTCATATGGATGTTTTGAAGCCACACTGTTCTTTTAACACTCGAGCTGTGCATGCAACTAAACTCTTAGAGAGGACGAAACCTCATAAGGATTGATCTTGAGAGTTGAATTAAGTCTATCCAGAATTCAATCCTGCCTAGGTGATTGCGTCATATGACTTCATCATAAGCTCTCTTTATCACTTAAAATAGTAGACCCCCTGAAGTCTGAACAGATTAAATAACTTTATTTGTTCAAGGCTATCTACTCTTCTCACTATCACAGAACCAAAAGTCTATTGAGATTCAGAATGAGACTCTTGTTCAACTCAAAGGCTGTAATGTTGGCTATTTAGTCATCTCTTGCCCACATTTATTCCTCTGAAAATGACAATTCTTGATGCTTTGTTGTTTGGGTTAGTCTCCCCGCTATATAAATTGAATAAAACAAAAAAATAAACTAAGTTAAAGAAAAAAACTAAAATATATGGATAGAAACAAAGAATCAGTATGAACAATTTTCTTTCTTAAAAAAAATCATTCAGAGAAAAACACATGAAAATCGATTAGATGATGAACTGAAGGCAAGTTTTCTTCCAATTTTTTAAAATGTTTACAATTATTTTAATGAGTTGAAATTTATCGATAACCAAATTATATTATAAATAATTAAACATGTTAATGTTGTCATTAAACTAAATAAAAGTACAATTTTATAGTTTTATTTTGTAAGAACTTCTAAAAGTTGATTTCTAAAGAAGAGAATAAATTTATCTAGTGTAGCAATGCTCTGACACATAAGTTATACCATAATGTATGTAAAGAACTAAAATTAATAATTTCGATGTTTGTTGATCGTTTCTGTATTTCAATTTAATTCGTTGATTTAGTATCGTCAATTGATGTTTGATGAATTTTTTTATCTGAATTCATGTAAAGACCTTCAGAAGAAAAAGTATATTGATTGAAAGCGTTCAATACATATAAAGATAATAGTCGAACTATTGAAATACATTCAACATATTTTCGTGCGAAACGAAACCATCTTATGTCACAGAGTCAAATATAACTTGAATAATGAAAAATTAGGCGATCATACTGATCACCAATAGAAAAGCAGGAAATCTATGCTAATTTCTTAGACTTGATTTTGTATATGTAGTCAATCCTTGCTCTATCACTTCCGATTCTCATCCGCCCTCTCTGGTCGTTAACTAAGTTTCGAAAACGACAATATGATAGAAACAACTATGTCAGTCTATTGTTCGACTTTCATGAAGTTTTCACTCGAAAAGAAATCGGGTTTGTTTCAGCTCAGTCACATTCAATGATTTCAATTATAATGCTCTACTACTTTTTATTGTTGTCTGCACCTTCATCAACAATAGGCTTGTTACTTAAGCAACAAAAATGAAGAGTTTTCAACGTAGAATCTTATGCAGTTTGTGAATGGATATTGGAGCCGTCAAAAATGAACGATGACTAAGATAAAACAACTTTCATTCATTCATTTTTCTTCTGCGTTTTCTTTGAAAACCCTTTAAAAAAATGCTACGGCTTCCAGAAACGATAGAATATAGCGTTCTTGAAACTTTTCTCACTATGTACATAATACAATCATTTAAAAAGTAAAAAATGACAACTGCTCTGATAATATCATCTTGACAATTTTAGTTCAGAAGTTTATTGACACTTTGAAAAATAACAATTCATATTTAACTACGATTACACATATTAGTCAACTATAGTCATGGAAACATAACTATTTACATGCTACAACTACGATTGCTTTACTTGGTAGTTCAAATGATTCATTCGATTTAAGTTCCAAATGAAAATCTTGACGTAAAATTCGCATTGTTTCCTTTTCAGCTTTTAAATACAGTGACGAGTCTGTAAACCATGTGTCCATTCGCCAGAAGCTAAGTAGAGTACGAATATCAGGAAATAACATTGGAAGGTCAACGGTTATCCATTGCTCTATCTTAAATTTTTCTGCAATGAACTTGTTTTTTGTTATGTCTTCTGGCCAACAAATAAATGATGCATCCGATTCTAGATGTGACGTGTCGATTCGTTTATCAGTAGCCATGAAATGGGCAACTTGTTTTAAGATTGAAAGAAATGGAACTTGACTGGGGTGGGGCCAATGAGAACTGATGAGTAATCCATTCGGTTTTAGTTGTTGAAAGAAGCTTCGTAACATTTGACGTTGATCTGATGCATAAGGAAGTACCAGAGAGGTGGTGATGATGTCGTAGATGTTGGTATTCGATGAGTCAACAGTTGTGGAAAAGTTTACAATCAAATGCCGATTTTTCAATTCGTGTAAACGTTCCTTCGCTACAGAAATCATACCTTGAGAAAAATCAATTGCTTTTAATTGAACATTGTAGAGCTTGTTTGTCTCAAGTTGCTGCAAAATAGTCAGAATCGGCTCACCAGGACCTACGTAGTAACAGAATGATTGACGAAGTTCATATGGCATTCCTTACTAGTCAAAACATAAAAGACGAATATGAATACGTACCTGTCCCATAATCCAAAACTTTGTATTCATCATTTGTATCTTTCGACTGAATTTTTTTAACAACATAATGTGCTATAGTATCATACATTGGTTGAAAACGTGGTAAGAATACATCTTGATACGATGGAGCTAATGTTGACCAGTCATCGTAGGCATCTTCATCCGATTCGATAGTTGTCATCTTAATATCTGAAGTAAAAAGTGAAAAAAATCATTGATATAAACTGATGTATGTAGCACAACTATGCCATTCTGTTAGCCGCACGTTATACCACAATACTATATATGATAATTATACAGACATATAGACAAAAAGAGATACAAAATAAAGCAAAAAGCATATAAAAAAAAGAAATATAATAACGAGTAGGAGCAGCACTAGAAGAGAACAAAAAAAATATTTTTTCTTTCTTTTGACTTCGTCCACTGATTATATGTAGACATAAACAATGATGTTCACGGACATGAATCATACCGAACCGATATAAGTCAGCTGATTATTGTTATAATATGTGATGCTATAGACGAAAAGTGATGACAGTTAAATCCAAAATGGGTCATTTACACTTCAAGTGTTCATTAGTATCGCTGTCGAACTCATTGTGTGGTACCCTGTTTAATATGACTAGCATACCGGTGATTGATATACTTTATTTTTAGTAAATTATACTAGTCTCATCTTGATTTAAAATACTTTTAGTATACCACTAAAAAAGGTTTTCCCAAAAATCCTCATACGAGGTCAATAATATTGACTGAAAATGAAAATCAATCAGCGTTATTTGATTCGCCCTACATGGTTTTATAAAAAAAAGAATTCTGTTGTCGAAATGTTTCAGCGAATATTGTTTTGAGAAATTCAAACTTCAAAACGTTGACTTCAACAACAAATAATCTTTTCTTGGACAGTATTTTCTTTCTTTTCTACACAACTTGTATTAGTTCTTCTGAGTTTCTTCTTCAAATAGGTGCTACTGGGATATAACGGATGACCCATAATGAATGGCCGCACTTTGCATTGCATGTTTTAATTTCTAAATATGTCTTATTAAACAACAGAATATACCACAAGATGCAATGTGAAAAGCTGTACAATCTACACAATAGAGCTTATCCTAATTGTGCACTTTTTGCTTTCAAAAAAGAGGAAAATTCTATGAGATCAATTTTCGTCGTTGTGCAGATTGTTCACACTATTTTGAAAATCAAAAGCATGCAATTAAAATAAATTATTCTTTGCAAATTATAGAACTTTTCACGCTGCATCTTGTGGCATATTCTGCTTTTTTAATAAGACGTATTTAGAAATTAAAATATGCAATGCAAAGTGTGGCCATATATTATGGATCACCCGTTATTATTAATCCATAGTAGAAATCTCTGAAATATCGCTCGTTTATACTTTACAAGATTAGATTCAGAATTTAGAGTGTTTATTGTGCTTTTAAGGAAAACAGATGCTCTGAAAATATGCTAGTTCTTAATTCTTAGAAAGAAAGCACTAGTCTTAATCCTTAGAGCATACTTGTTGTTATTCAGTATTTATAATCTGCTTGTTCTAGTTGTTTGGCAATCATTTACGTTCTCTTGCTCATGAACAAGAAGTTTGTGTTGAAATAGCTGCTATATAATCTCATGCGTTCTCTTTTCGAAAACATACATGAACTAATTTGAAAAGTAATTCTGTTTTCGACGTCGACACGTGAGCTATATATTAACGATTAATACTGATTTCCTATTAAGATTACTTAAAGAAAGATAGGAGTTATTTTCAAATAGTTTTTGTTTATTTTAAAATAGATATTGAACTGAATATTTAATATTTGTATCAATTTAAAACTCTTGAATTAGAAAAAAAATATCCATATAATATTCGTGATGAGTGTAGGCGTGAGCTTTCTCTTCTTCCACATTCTCGTACTCACATATATTTTCTCGTTGAAATCAAATTAATTATTGGTAAAAATTGTTTTGTTCATTTTTTTCTAAAAATGAAATTCAGATCGACTGGTAATCATTATTATATAGTTATAACTCTGATTCAATTGTATTCAAATATATATAAGTTAATTCGTTTGTGTTTTATCATGTATTTTAATCCAAAAGCAATGTGACGAGCATTTTTCGTTATTGCAATTGCATGTTTATATAAAATCAAAAAAGAAAAGAACAATAAACAATTATTTTAATGCCTTTCTCAGTTTACAGATTATAGTTGACGAAATATATCAGTGAGAACTAAATTTGAGTTAGAATACCCAACCAAGTTGTCGTATTGAGTTTATAGGTATCATTCAAGTAGTATGAAGAAAGAAAATAATTAGTTTCGTGATACTGAAAGATGTAGAAGAAAAACAACTACGTAATAAACTTATTCAGTTGTTAAATGTGCTAAATCATAATGTAAATATATACATTCAAGTTTTAATTGATCATAAAGTCAACGTTCATTATCTAATATCTTGTCTTTAATTGTCACATATTTTCATCTCGGCGATCTTAATAATGATCATTGACAATGACATGTTAATTAGATATTCTGATTTTTATACTTCTAATTTTATTTTGCCAATATACATTAAATGATAAAGGTTTGCAGATTTTTTTTTTGAATAGAGTGCGATCGTTAATTCAGAAAATATATCAACATGGATACAACCATTCAATTCAATAAGTTCTTCATCATTTATTTTTGTAAAATAACAATCGAGAATTGAATCACAATGTAATCCACGCATATTGTTTTACATTTAGATAAATTACTTGCAAGAATTAAAAGATATTTTAATGACATAGACGAAGATATCTGAAAGTAAAAGAAAATAAGCAATAATATTTATAAAGCAAGTCAATATAGATAATCGATTCATACAATAAGAAAATGCTCTGTGAAGGATGGAATATTTACGTAGACCTTCGCAACTTTTTCGTCACACATATTCAACACAGCGAAAAATATGCAAACTTTGGAGGCCGAATGCATACACAACCGACCACAGAAATATTCTATTTCACCAGGCATTAAAAAAAATTTACAGCAATTCTCAAAAAGATTGTCACAAAAAAGTGACTTCTCATACATCTTATCGAATCCTAGAACTTCTTTTCTCTAATCCTTAAAATGCATTTGTATCACTCTCAATTGCTTCTTTCTCTTTTCAATCAGTAACAAAACAAAGTTTTCACTTCTATCTTCATGTTCACTGGCGTTGCTACAACGGATATACTTTATTTTATTCAAAGTCTAACCATGTCACTTTTATTCAATTTGCAAAACATGTTGTAGTCGAACGATCGAGACATATTTCCGTTTCTTTTTAACTCTAAATAAGATTCCCGTTCGCAAAAGAACGGGAGTGGACCGAACTCGACGGCACTGCAGTGTCGAGACGATCCGTAGCACAGGTCCGAGTGAACTCGGGTGATCCTGGCCGATGTCCAAAAATCCGCTTGAAAGAGCCTGGCCCCAATGGGACCAGCGCCGGCTTTCAAACCGACGAGAACAGATACTACACTTTGATCTTAGCCGAAAAGGCCGAGAAGCGATACTTATTCAAGAAAATATAAAGTCTCGATACCCGTCTTGTCTTTACACATTACATAACAGAACGAAGAAACGANATCCTTTAAAGGTTCCGGGTTTTTTTTATTCGTTTTTTGAAAATTTCAAGACATTTGCAAACTTTTTGTCATCTACCGAACCTTTTTTTGAGGTTCCAGAAAGTACCGTTTTTTTTACAGTGCACTCATTCATGACAAGCTAGACTCATTCGTGCTACTTCAGTAAGAACGTTAGATTACCATCCCAATGAATAGGATTACAACTGGTTATAATAACTTCTGCATAGAAGCGCATAGAAAAGTGCTGTGATCTATTGTTTCATGATACCCTCTGTTTGTATTCTGCTCTGTTGAAAAATCATACTTCAATAAACGTTTAATTATTTTGTTAGAACCCTTATCATGAGGAAGTTGTAATACTTATTTCTAAATTTTGAGAAGGTGTTTAAAGATAAAACTAACTAACTTATTTCAGTCATGGAATGTGAGATGCAACGGGATTGAAATGATGACTATCGAAGCTATCTCTTATTCTATTCTCGTGAGCGCAGTTTTTGTTGACAGCTTTTAACGTTGAGCGACATTTATGATAATAACTGACATCCGTATGTCTACTACGCTCTAAATAAAAATCGTTTTCCCGGGAACCCCGGAAAATAGGTTTCCGGGCTTTTTTATACCCTAAACAGTTTCCGAACTCATCTTGGAAACCTTTAAAAGGTTTTTGAGAGAAAAAAAGGGTTTACGAACTTCGGAAACCTTTAAAGCGTTTCATATAGTGGCCAACCCGGAAACGCTACACGGTTTCCGGAAAAAGTGATCTGTTTCCAAAATTCCAGAAACCATGTCACTTTTTCGGAAACTCTTCAGTGTTTCCGAGTTTGTCACTATATGAAACGCTTTAAAGGTTTCCAAAGCTCGGAAACCCATTTTTTCCTTCCAAGAACCGTTTAAAGGTATTCGAGATTAGTCCGAAAACGTATTCAGGTTTTCGGAATCAGCCTGGAAACCTATTTGTGTTTTCGAACGCTCGGAAATCTATTTTTCGGGGTTCTCGGGAAAACGATTTTTATTTAGAGTGTACTAGGGGAAACAAATAGGCATTACTTTGTCACATTATATATATATCAAACAATGAGCTGATGTCGTGGACGAATCAAAGAATGCTAGAGCGTGATTTTCATAAAGATGAAATCGAGTTATATCGCGTTTCATAGTGCTAAAAAATTCTTTCTATTAAGATGTGGGTGGGGGTAGGGGTGGGGTGGGGTTACGAGAAAGGATCCACAGCCACACCCCACACCTGAGCCTGCTCTTCCACACAGACCTAGATATAAATGCAAATGAAGGAACAAGAATTATGAACTTTTTTCCTGCTGAATCCTGTCGCATTTTGAAATAGAAATATGAAGAAGGTAGACGACCATTTTGAGATAGAAGAAAACAATACACACACGTCAGCACATATCTCCCTAGCTGAGGGTGCTCGGATATCGTGATTCCACGTGAAAAACACATTCCTACTGGTTTAATTGCAAATGAGCAATGCGAAGATTTTCACCGAAATTCGGCCAAATTCATTTAGTAAGGAATGTGTTTTTCATGCGGAATTATGATTTCCGAGCACCCTTAGCAGATAAATATGTCCTAAAGTGCATGTGATAAAGATTTTTGTAGCACCATCAATAAGATTTTCGTAGCACCATTACTCTCAGCGAAGGAAGCATGTATTTATTTAATGTCTGTAAGAAATCATAAATGAAACTCGGGTTAGTTAACTTTTTGATATGATCAACTTTTTTTCAAATACTTTAAAAGGCAACGCTTCAAGATTAGATATCAACGTTTCTGATAATATTTTTCAAATATCAATCACAGAAAAGCAACTATAGTCTTTCAATACTTCGACTAATTCATCTTTTAAAAAATATTTATTCAGTCATTCTTTTCATTTTATTTAAAACGAACTATATACAAGAAATAGAATATGTTTTTTTAACAATTGAATCTTATCACCACAAATATAATTTCTAATTAACATAATTTATTAAATAATCATCAAGTCATTTTTCTAATTTAGTTAATTTCTTCAATTCTCGTAAGGATATTTTATGTGCTTTTAAAACACACAAAAAGAATAAATGACGAACATTTTTATTGTTTTTTTTAATAATAATCGTATAATATAGAAAAATTCTTTTCTATTCATTTCAGTTGTAAATTGTTCCAATCGAGGACATAAATCAATAATTAATTGAATTTCTTTTAATATAAATAAAAGCATCTAAATGCATATACGTCTTCATTTTGTTGTATTGTACAAAACCAGAAAAAACAAGGAAATATGTCTTCTCAACAACAATCGCATTAACGAGTATTCTTAGTTACTGAAACTAATAAAGGTATTGGATTTGAACTTGTGAAACAACTTGCGACAAATCATCCAACTGATCTAATTTTGCTTGGCAGTCGTAATCAGCAACGTGGCGAAGAGGCTCTAGCTCAACTTGGTTCATCTTTAAATGTCAAAGTCTTCCTGGCTGATGCATCATCGAAAGAAAGTATTGAACAGACAAAACAGGAAATTCAAAAGAAATATGTTGGTCATCTCGATGTACTCATCAACAATGCTGGCACAGCAATTAGAAAATCAGGTTTGAAAACATTAAAAGATATTTTCAATACGAATGTTTATGCAGTGAAACAGATGAATGATGCAATGTCACCCCTATTAAGAAACAGTGGACGTATTGTTAATGTTAGTATTGAAGCAGGGGCAATGTCAATGAAATACTGTTCACAAGACTTAGAAACAAAATTTCTCAATCCAAACTTAACAGGAACTAAATTAGAAGAGTTATTTGCACCGTAAGTTGACGAGAAAAAGAATCAAGTAGAACATTTATTTAATCTTTTTTTTTTCATTTTCAGTTTATTCAAAGCAACCGAAGAAGGAAACGATCCAAAAATGGCTGGCTTTGATCATATTAAATCTCCTTCCCTTGAAGATTTCTATTTATTATACTATTGCGCATCAAAACTAGGTGTCAATATTCTAACTCGTCTGAAAGTACGTGATTGGGATAAAAAATATTCAACGAAAAATGCAACAATTAGTGCAGTCTGTCCAGGATTTTGTGCAACTGATCTAAATAGCAAAGCACAGGGCGCACGATCACCTAAACTGGGTGCTGACTCTATTTTACATGGTGTTTACACTGAGAATCTTGAGAATGAACAATTTTGGAGAGATGGGAGTCGTTTACCATTGAAATCAGAGGAATAACATACCCGAGTTTTTTTCAAATGTGATTCTTAACTTAAAAAAAACCAAGAACAATTTCAATAAATTGAGTGTGTGAGGGTGAACCAAAAAGAACACCGTGTTCGCGATTTCGACCTTGCTTAAGTGAGTCAAGCAAACTAATTATGATGCGTTTTGACCTGACCCAAGAGTCTCATCAAGTAGTTATGACTTTGTAACTATCTAAATGATTAAGAAGGTCATAAATAAGTATAGCAAATCAAATGGAACAAGGATAATGAAGTTTAATTTTGTAAGACTTTTATTTTAATGAAAAGTAAGTTTCATAATAAGAAAATGAATAACAAGAAATCTAGGGTCTAAATGGGCAAGTAGTATAGTGTTCATATGTACTGTATCTGTAACACTGTTATTAGTGTTCGTGAAAATGTTTTCTCGATGTGTGTTGCCTTGGCACAAAATGGTATTATTATTGGCATTTGTTTCTTTGTTCTTTGGGGGAGATAAAACTATTATAAATTATCTTCTTTAATTTTTCATTTACCTTCTGGAAATATGACTTTCAAATAGTTTTTAATCTGTTAAGAATAGACGCAAACGACAATATCTTCTATCATGAGTCTCATAGAATCAGTCAATAACTTCTATAAGACTCTTTTTCTCGCTTCGCTAGAAACTTATTAAACATGTTTTCTTCCTACGCCAATTACTCATCAAATTGTAATCTGTAATTGATACAAATCTTATAAAGCAGTAAGCAGACTTCTCTGGTTTATCTTTATTTTCTTCGAATTTTTTATGTTTTCTTTTTCTCTTCTTACTCGCTGCTTCTCTCGTTCCTAGTCACATTTTCTTTCTCTTCCGCTCGCTATTGATCTCTATTGTACATAGCGTTGCTTTCATCTCAATGTGCATCCGTATATCCAAGATATTGCTTCGAGCCTCCTTGGAACAGAAGCATGAAAAAATTATAAAAAGCATACTACAAAGAATGATGAAGAAAAGTACACTCAGAACGCGTAAAATGAGAGATTTCAATAATCTTCTTATTGCTAGTCGTTGTTAGTGCGACGCCGACAGGATCCTTAATAAAAGAAAATGCAGGTTAACTCAATTTGGATTAAAGCAACAATGTTTTTCTAAGTTGAACATTTATTCTCAGTTGAAAGAAAATGATTCCAAATTTTGACATTTGCTCAACACCTTCTAGATATGTATCATAAGCCAATAAGCTTAAATTTCGATATTGACATGCAAACGAACAAACATATGTTTCTTTGTTTTTTTCTGTAAAACGTGAGTTACTAATATGCAAAGAAAATTTTCTTCAACATAAAATCTGTCTCATCCTCAAATGATGGGAGCACTCTATACTGATGAAATCTCATTTGAAGAAGAAAACACATACTCACGTAGCCAAGAAATGAAACGGGATGATGTTGACTGTCTATCACGTGGCAACAGTGATGTTTTTGCAGTAGCTTGTTCTCTGGATTGGTTCTGTTGTTGTGGTTGAGACGGTATTGGAAGTCGTATTATAGATTGTGGTCACTGTAATTGTTAAAAACTTACTTCCTCTGAACACTTCTGAAGGCAAGATGAAGTGATCCGTTGTTTCTTATGCACTTCAATGAAAGACAGATTTCAATCTCACCACATATAACGATAATTTCAAAAGCAAAGTTTACCAATACTTGGTCAATTCAATCCTTTTGAACGATTAATAAAAGTTTGAATATGTTTGAGCTTTTGGTAGCTCGATTTTCTATTAATTATAATATATTTCTAATTTACAGAATATGCACTATCTGTTCTTGACAGAAATATTCGAGATGACACCACGGGTAAACATATCTCCTTCTCTCTCTGTAGTCATAGTAGAAATGGAAGCTGTCAAAGAAAGTGATATTATTACAAAAATACGCAGCAGATATTTGTCGCTATAAGCTATTCTCATTTTTCAAGAAGAAATTATCTTCTTTCATTAAATATAATGACTGGAGGTTTTTTCTTTCTGTTGCCAGTTAATGTTAGATAGAATGAAGTAAGCGTTGACTAACAACTATCAACCATGGAGTTGAACTCGAGCAATTCGTCTTACCATGTTGACGAAGAAGATCGTGATTTATTCAAGATGTCATTATTTGAAAGAAACATCAAGTTTTACTTCCTTCTCATTATGGATATTCCTTCAATTTGCTGCACAGTTTTCATGTAAGTTTGGATGAATACCCAGTCATTCGCGAAAGTCTTGAAAATACGTATAGATATTTGAATTTTTAATAAACTTGTATGTGCATGTAAACATACTCGAGAGCATACGGAAAATTGTTGCTGAATTTTGCACTACATGTCATCTCACGCAGACATTTGACATTCTCCGAAGACTGGTCAGTGTACGCGTCGTAAAGTTTTATAGCAGATGCTTGCATTCACATGTGCTTCAGTATCTCGTGACTATTTGTATCAGTCAATTTTGCTCTACCACGTTGCTCCTAGAAAATGAACCACATGTTTTTAGACTTTCTTTATAGAATATCAACTGTTTCCTTATCATTCGACCCTAAGATATATCCTAGCAGTCCCCACAAAATGACATATTTCGATTTCGAAAAAACGACAATTTCAGACAGTAAAATGAAATATTTGCAGGAAGTTTACTTTTCAGAAACTTAAGGATGAAAATATGAAACAAGAACTCATTTCCCTTGAGATAAACGGTGCAAGAGAGAAGAGTAGTTTGTTGCCTCAGTTTTCAAATGATCGCTGTTCTGTATGAGGGGGAGAGTGTCAACTGGCATTATACAAAAAAGTGTTTGCTGTTGATGATTGTTATGACAAAGTGATTCAATGGTAAGTGCATAAGCCGTTTATCATTTTTCCAATGTAACTAGCTATTTAATTATTTAGCAATATTAAACCATTGTCATAGCTATTTGAATAAAAAAGATTGGTATGTCAGCAAACTGCATAGCTAGTTTACGATATAGCTGGCTGATTTAATAGCTGATTCATTTTTCTCATTAAGTAAAGAACATTAATTTATTGTTTGCCTTCATGTAACTGATGACTTAAATTCTAGTCCTATTATAACATAATTATTTCGGTAACTGTTAAAGAACACAGCAGCTATTAAGTTACTTAATATGTAAGTGGTTGTAATTCATTCTTTCAAACAGTACTGTCAAACTTTACAAGGTTCGACATATAAAGAAAAGGAAACTGTTCATTTTAAACAGCTAAATACTATTTAGATAGCTACTGATTTTTCAAAATAGGACTTTATTTTGAATAGCTTTATTTTCAAATTATTTTTGGAATTATTAATTAAGGTTAGTATCTCCAGGTGTTTTTACGTCAGGTGGTCTCTTAATTATGCCTCCAAAAAAAGGAGGAACAGGTGCAAGTAAACAAAGGCAACATTTATTTTATTCACAACAAGGTCAAACAGCAGTAGCTGATGTTGGAGGAACAATGGCGATGAGTCATAGTCCAAGAACAAAGG
>CAJNSZ010000229.1:42154-146942 GCA_905329745.1 Rotaria sp. Silwood2
TAATATGCTGCTTTATCATATCATTAAGTTGCAGCTTGTTTAACTTAACTCCCTCTAGAATGAGGGGGGGCTATGGTAAATTTTGATTGGCTTAAATTTTCGGCCAATGGATTCTTGCCATCGTGGACAATACCATTAGTCATCGCCGATTGTCGAGGTTGGTTATCGAGGCTTTGTTTTCGCTTCTTTGCACCGCCACCACCTCCATTTTTTGGAAGCATTTTACCAGTACACCAGAGAAAACTATTATTATAATAACAATAATAATAATGAATTTACTAATTAATTTGATTGAGTAATTAATTATAACCTGAGAATTTCAGGTGAAAAATGAGAGAGAAGACGAAAAAAATCGAGATCTCGAAAAATACGAATATAACAAAAAGTTAATTGAATAGACGAAAGAATGCGACTGATCGCTAGCTCGTTAGAACGGTGAATAATTGGTGAATTGAAAATTCAAAAAACTAGATACTTGACAAGTGCAACTCAAACTCACGAATAATTTACGATCATTTACAGTCATCTACGTTTTTCATATACGATCAACCTACATAAGAGTCGTTTCTTCATCTATTTCACTGTGTTTTTGATTGTTGATAATCGTATCTATTTGATCTAGGTGCTTACAACCTAATACTTTTGTTTTTTGCATCCTTGAGTAAAGTTTGGGTTGACAAGTAAAATAGAACGCAGATTATTTTGCTTTCTTCTCTATCAAATGTATTGCGACGATATATTAAATAAAATCTTTTTTCGTACTTAAGTAATATAGTATGATCTGAATGATAAAACACATCGCTAGCTGATGTCAACGTGATATTCTAATTAATTGCGTTATTATTTTTCTTAATATGGGGATATGTGGAATATAAATATGAGATGTACACCGAAGCAGTATAGTACATTAAATCAAAGCAACAAAAGTGAACACTTACACTTTGTATATTAGGTTAACTTCAAAAAGATTGGATAAAAAATATGTCATCATCAATATCAGCCAACCAAAAGCAACAAGCGGGTCAAGGAGCTAATGCTCAGAAACAACAACAAATTGATCAAGCTGGTTGTGCCAAGCAACATCAGCAAGCTAGTCAGGCTGCAAGTGGACAACAGAATCAACCCCATCAATTCATACACTAAAATGACTATCTTCTGCAAGAATAGACAGTCTTGTTGATGTTTTGTTTTGCATGTTTTATTTTTCACTTTATTCAATTTTGATTCATATCTTCTGAAGTCCTTGTATATATTTGAATAAAATAATCCTATCCAAACTAATTGCTTTTCGAAAAAAGACTATTAATGGAAGAGTGTGAACTATTGAGCGAAAGATTGACTATATTCGAGTCAAAAGAAAGTTTTCAGCGAAAAAGTAACGAATTTAAACCATGATCTGCACAGGATTTACCTGAAAAGAAATATCGAAGTTTTAAGTTATGTATTGTTTGGGAATACAAGCATGATAATATATATGTATTAGTCAAATTAATCGTTTAATATAATAATCAGATTGTTAAGGAGTGAGTTTCTAAAATCTAGGTGATATTTATTGACAATATTGAAACGTCTCTCGAGATATAACTTTCGAAGTTTAACAATATCGAACTCGAAAAAAAACTATATTGTGTTTGAATATTGTTCATATGCACGATATTCACAAATCAAGTGAATTCATCCTTCACTTTAAAATTTATGGAACTATTGACATATTCCTACATCACAAAGAAGAGAAAG
The DNA here is from genome assembly GCA_905329745.1 of Rotaria sp. Silwood2. Classification (NCBI taxonomy): domain Eukaryota; kingdom Metazoa; phylum Rotifera; class Eurotatoria; order Philodinida; family Philodinidae; genus Rotaria; species Rotaria sp. Silwood2. Next base: position 43,892 of record CAJNSZ010000229.1, read on the forward strand.
GAATATCTGTTGTGTCCTCTCATTTGCGAACAGACGATCAAAATATAATAGCTTTGAAATTAAAATCAATTTTTTATTCTTAATTGAAACTATTTCAATTGAAAAAATCTTTAGTTCTCAACTTTTCATTTATTAAATTTTGAAAAAGCTATTCAGATAAATTTTGAAAAGTTTTCTAAAAAATTTAATCGAAAATTATAACTTTTTTTTACTACTAAAAATTTACTGAGAAGAATTTTAATAAAACTGCTATCTTTGGTTGTACTAATGACTATCTTTAATTTATAGAGTTCGCTCAAAATTTGTTGCCACTATTTACATTGAATTAGCTGCAATATGTAGTGCTCGCTAAACTGCTGAAATTTAAAGAGTTTTCTGAATACTGGCTTTCAATAATTACATTTTATGCGCTGTTGCCATAAATGGCATGAGTTTTTTTTCTTAGCTTCATCATATCATCTAACTGTTATAAAAACTTGTAATCGAATATAGAATGGACATTAATTAGTCGAGATGCAAAAGGATTTACATACAAGGACCAAAAGCACAGAAAGCGGTGTTCGAATTAAAAACGGTTCGGAGATATAGGTTTGTTGTAACAAATATTGTGGTGTATCAATTGTTTAGCTTAACGACACCATTAAACGATATCTACAAGAACGTCCACATGATGAACTTCAGCATTCATCTGAAATTAGAAATCCATTACAAAATATCTATACAGAAACAAAAAAAAGATTTATTAATATCAGTAACTGAAATCTACCTGCAAAATTTAGTGCGATACATAGGTTTGAGTGTGGGTGCGGGTTTCCGCTTCATTTTTATCCATCCCCACACCCACACCCCTACTTGCATCGAAGAGTTTTTCATGTTGATGAAGGATTGTCTCGATTTCTTCTCTTTGTGTTGAATCTGTAATATGTCGAGTTAATTTATAGATGTTATCATTAGCTAATTGATGATCAATAGATGTACATTTACTAAAAGATAGTGTAGGAACAGTTGCTGCACCTAGTATGAGGCCTTTAGGTACTGTATAATAATACGGTGTTGGATTGTAAATTGAAATATGTGATTTCTGTCGGTTAACATTTGCTATATTGTTTAACAAAATCATCGGTGATCGTCATGCTAATTGATAAGATGGATGAAGTAAAACTTTAGCTGATGATATTGCCACGTTAACTGGAATTGAAACTGTTCTTCTCGTTGTAATATAAGTGTAACGAATTGTTCGTGCTGGATAACGAATTTCTTGTTGGTTAACATCAAAGTCTAATGTTATACATTTTTCATTACCACATATTGATACCACACGTCCATCAGCATTAATTATAACTTTATATTTACTAATAAAATCCATTCATAATATACATTCAGTACATAAATCTTTCACCACATATGCTTTAATCGAAGTTGACATATCACCTATAACAATATGTAAATCTAGGGTGTGGGTGTGAGTGTGGGTGGGATAAGAGAAGACTCAAACCCACACCCTTGCTAGTGATGACTATTCTATAAGAAGATCTAGCCTTTATATTTTTTTGTTAAGACTTATGCATAAGAACTAAAGTATAACGATAAATGAACGGAAGATGGTGATGTGACAGACTGCAGGAGTAGCTTATCGCCACCCTCGATACTGATGTTTATTAGCTACTTTACATCTCCAAAGTGTCTCTATTGCACATTCAATACATGCTTATAAATGATAGAGGAACAAAGAGAGAGATGACACAGAGAGAACAATAGAGAAAGAAAGAGGAAAGAGGAAGAGCAGCGAGCCGTGACGCATATATCGGCATATAAAGCACAGCTCATACTCGATATTGCCGGCATTTCTGCGAGTGTGGAAGGGTGTGGGGGTAGGTATTGATTTATTCTTATATCACATCCCACCCACACTGTAAAAAAAAAAAGGTACTTTACCGAACCTTGAAAAAAGGTTCGGTAGATGAAGAAAAGCGTGCAAATGTGTTCAAAGTTTCAAAAATAGAGTAAAAAAATCGACGGAACCTCTAAGGGATCTTACCGTGAACCCAAGTGAAGATCCTTTATTCTTCGAAACCTGTTAAGTTTCGTAGAGAAAAAAATAGGTTTTGTAGAAAAATACGGAACCTTCAGGGTTTCGCAATAAATATAATGGCTTTATACAAAACCCAGTGCGAAACCTTGAGGTTTAATACAAAACCCTAAAGGTTCCGTATTATGTTACAAAATCTATTTTTTTTCTACGAAACTTAAAAAGGGTTCGAAGAATAAAGGATCTTCACTTGGGTACACGGTAAGATCCTTTAAAGGTTCTGTGGATTTTTTTTATTGTATTTTTGAAACTTTGAACGCATTTGCACGCTTTTCGTCATCTACCGAACCTTTTTTCAAGGTTCGGTAAAGTACTTTTTTTTTACGGTGCACCCACACGCCACACCCTCCAATATTAACAAGCCGATAAATCATCCCGATAACATTAATGCACTATGGAATCCTTAACTGTATGAAGAACCTGTAATAATAAACAAAATTATAGAAATGAAAGAGAAGAATTTTATTCATCATTAGAATATAAGATGCTGATAGTGAGACTGATGAAGAAGATAAGGGCTACATATTTTTGACCACTTTCATCGTCTTGCCATTTGTCTATCATTTAATTAATATCAAAAGAAAAGGAAAAAGAAATTTAAATAGAAAAATCTATACACTCCTACGCAATGCCTACAGAAGACAACTTCAATTGTCGAAACGTCACATTATTATTGTATTGAAATAATTAATACTTATATATTATAATAAATTGAAATTGTTTGTTTTTATTTTTTATTTAATTTTAATTGTTGAATAAAGATATACAAAAAATAAAAAAATACATATAAGCAAAGACTAAATACATGCAATAAATTAGAGATAAAATTTCTAATGAAAAAAAAAACAACGTTTGTTTTGACAATATTCTCATGATTATTTTGCGCACGTTGTTATGCACATTTTTTTTCCTGTATTAGTATCGTGTCGTACAACTGTGCGAATGATGGATGAGAGAACAAACAAAACTATGGTTGAATTTCGAGAATATGATTTGTTCTCAGTAAAATGAATGAAATGATTAGTAAAAAAGTATACAAATAATCATCGTAAATATTGAATGGACAGTACAAAAATGATCAGGTTATCCGCACAAAACATAAAATCTATTCATATGAGGATTAATTTGGTACAATAAAAATAAATTTAAATACTAAAAAAACGCAAAATAAATTATGAGAAATTCAAAAACTGAACGAGAAAAAGAAAATGAAAGTTGACTTATTGGACAAACAAAACATTGAATGTTTGCTGGTCTACTTTTTTTCTTTTCACATCGATTGGCGTTGCTTTTGTCACTGCTGGTGGTGTTCAACATTTCAAAAAAATGGGCATACAAAGAATGTGTTTGTACAGATAATTCTTAGAAAAAAGCTGGACAGTTTTTGATGTGTTTCAGTTTGAATCATTCTCTATTTCCATAAACTAAATATCAAATGATTTTTTGAATATGAGTAAAATTTGTTGACTTCTTACTTATATATTTATCTAAATCGATTCAAACAACTATTTGTCAATCGTAAGCTGATATATCATATATTCTTGAAAAATCATAGAAAATACTAATTAAATCTTTGGTTGATTTAGCCCATTAATACCCATCCCATACCCTCGTTCAAATGACCAATTATCGACAGTGTATAAAGCTATTATGAAAAAATTTAAAAAACACGACGTTCTCTAAATCTTCCAGCATTATCATTTTATTCGAGTATATTATTATCAAAGACACAAGAGAAATCTAATACTAATTGGCTTTTATTTGTTGTTTATGTCCCGTTGCTTTATAAATAGCATTGGTGCTGATGTTAATACAGCTGTAGCATTGGATAATTGAAGCACTTTAATTTCTTCTATCGTTTTTTTTCTAATATATATACACCATCAATTAGAATCATACTATAATGCATTTTGATTTTTATATTTACCATTAAATTCAATTTACTTTTTTTTCGACTTATCAACAAGCCTAATTATTTTAATAACTAATCATTTAAATAATTTACTGATTATTTATTCAATTTACACATCATTGACTGTTTTACTGACCATTTCATTAATTCTACTGACTGTTTAAATGATGGGCTAAAATTTCTAAACAGAAAAAAACCAACGTATGTTTTGATGGTATTATCGTGACTATTTTACGCATATTACCATGCACATTTTTTTCTGTATTAGTATCGTAAAGCTGTACGAAGAACGAAAGAGAGAACAAGCAAAACAATGATCAAATCCCCAACCGACAGAAAAACAAGATATGTGTTGAAATTATTCCTATCATTTTTCGCGATACGGTTGCATGCCCGAGGCAATACATGCTTTTCAATGTATATATAAGCAACATTATAATTTAGTTAAAGCATTCAACAACGCCGATACATTACAGTGGTATTATTGTCCTGAACAGACAAGATTCTCTACGAATCCAACAAGTAAATGTATGTATCTGCAAAACTAGTTTCTTTAGAAGATCTTTTTAGTAATAAGTATAGAGGGGATTTTTCTGTCTTCAAGTAGTGACAATAACAATATATAGCTTATTTTCCTACAATGGTAGTTAACTTCCTTTTGATCAATTTGAATTTTGAGGAATAAAGATCTCGAATTCAAATAGGAACACATAGCTAGAGAAAGAGAACCTCAGAATTATTCACTCGCATTTAAATGTATATAAGTTCCTTTTCTCAGATGAGAGACTAGACGGTATATGGGTTTTGAGATGAATATTCCTTTATATAAATACAAGGTACCGAAGAAGCAAAAGTAAGTTTGTAGGGCAAAAATTTCGGCTTTTGCCGATAACCTATTTGTTATGAAAAAAAGTCAAATAAAAATAACGAAAAAATTGTCAGTTGTTTTTCTTTTCTTGTTTGAATTTCAAAACTGCTTGTTTTAGATTTAGTGTGAAAAGCTGAATCTATGAAAACCATTTAATAATATATAGATCTTTTTTATTGCTATGCTCAGAAAGTTAAAACATAACTTATTTTCATAAAAAAACAAGTAACGTTCATTGAAGGTTGGTTCACTTGTCTGAGGACTGAAAGATAATGGAATTTTATGTTACTAAAAATGTTTTTAGAATAATCAAAATCAGATGTATGAAACGTTTAACCCTTGATGCTACTAATTTGCATGAAATATTATCGAAAAACGTTTTCTTCCTTCCATATCGAGAATTTTATCATGACTTGTGAAGAGAACCAAAAGATCATATTGTAATAGAAAATCTAAATCGTTTTGGAGTTCGAGATTCATATTCTAAAACTTGGAGACCAATATTCGAGTGAATATTTTTAAAGAAAAGTCTTTAAATGAAAAATTTCAATACTAAAATCAGAAAACTTTGCAAAAAATACAAAATATTTCGGTTTTTACATTTCATCTTCCTTTGTCAGCATGTTTGACATAGTGGACCTCTTAAGAACGGTAGAAAATTCCGACATAGTCGCTATTTATTGAAAGATGATCTACTGTTTTCAGTAGATAGTCTTATATTCATTACCTACAAGTGACAATTCTTTATATCGATGGTTTTATACCGCCTATCCACAATCATTCTATCCATTTAATATCCAGCACTCTCCATTTGATTACGATGGACTTGGAAAAACCACATTCGATTTTTTGAAAGTTGACATATTAGTATTGGACTAAATTAATCTTGAAACTAGGTACCTAAAAAGATGCAATATCCAGTCAATGATGGCGTAGATAAATTTTAAATGGATCAGAGATCTTTCTAACTGTAGCAATTGTCATTCGATGCATTGCGATATGAGAGTGATGGATGCTTACAAGTCTTAAGCCATAGTACCAAATACCAATAAAAGAATTTAAAGAAATACTTTACACAATCTCATGAAATAATTGAACGTAAAGTCAGTTGAAGCATCATAAACAACAGAAAGTGAAATAGGACTTGAAAACTATGAATTATTAAGTAAAGATAAATAAATACTATTGGATTGTCAAACCCGCTTCGCAATCTGACAACATATCAGCACCAAGACACATATAGATAAAAAAATGCAAGGAAAAGCGAGATTTAAAAATAAGTATTAAATGCGAGTACTGAAACCAATCAGTCATCGATACAAACAGCGGTATTCTGGTTTTAGTTACCGATTCTTATACACTAGAATTTATAATCCAGAAAACCTGGGAGACTATTTTGTAGAAATCTATCCAGAATATTTCTTCACATGGAATATATTATTATTATCGTAGGAAAAATTATTATTTTTTTGGGTAAGAAGAAAGATAATGTTTCATGATATTTTCTTTGACTCTCGGTCAACATACACATACGTCGATAAATCTCAGTAACATATAGAGAAAGATAGTCTTTTTCACTTATATTTCTCATATGTGTTTACATTTTTTATTTTCATCAAAGATAGAAGACAGTGTAGTACTCTTTTCTTTTTTGTTATCTTTAGTGCATTGAACAATTTGCTGTTACAGCAAGAAATATCTGAAAGTATATTCTTGCATGTATCTCTTCATTTTTTCTTTCGTATGTGTTGCTAAGCAATAATTCAGAATGCTCATCGTCAGCAGATCAAATTCTGATGAGATGTTCATTCTTCTTTACTAGTTCTTCTCTTGGCTACTTGTCTTAGCTATCTGATATGACCGAAGTTCTCGGCTTACAAAAAGAATAGTTCTGATTGACACACAATAAAAACAAAATTCCACTAATCATTTATTTCTTTGTTTTTCATATCTTTCTTTTGTTACAGATTCCAAAAGATATAGAATATATCTCGAATATACACAAGCATTCATCAACAAGACGATAATTCAAAAATATGAGTCAACATATTGAATTGCCAGTTCGACGCAAAAACGCTCGCTTCGTGATTCCGGATTCTCAAGATTCAAAATCAGTTGGTCCTATCATCGGCTATGCTCAAGAGTTACTTCTCCCTCTTACAGAAGCATGTATACCATTGGTTCCAATTGTCTTTAATATATTGGTGTATGTTTCTGTTGCTCTGGAACGTGCTTCAGATAATCCATCAGATGGTTTGACAAGTGACGAATCAGCTTCGATTTGTCTCTACACGCTTGAATGGAATGATGGGCATAGAAGTCTCTATTCTATTCTCAATGAAACACTTAGAACAGCTGATCGAGAACATTTACAACCTTGGTTCAAGTACTTGAAACTTTTACTTACTGCCTTGGTCAAAATACAATGTGCATCTCAACAGACGATTTGGCGCGGGATACGAAAAGATCTTAGTCCCAAATTTCCTCCAGGAACTCAAGTGATTTGGTGGAGTTTCTCATCTTGCACAACAACGCTTCCTGTGTTAGAGAATGATCTCTACTTGGGTCAACAAGGGACTAGAACTCTCTTTTCCATCGACGCTTTCAACGCTAGGAATATACGAAATCATTCGTATTTTGCCAACGAAGATGAAATTTTATTGCTACCAGGGACATACATGAAAGTACAATCACAATTCAATCCGGCGCCTGATCTCCACGTCATTCATTTGAAACAGATGGTACCAGACAATATGTTACTCGAGCCTCCATTTGAAGGTATATTTGAAAGTTAAAAGATAAGAAGGCGTAGCATGGCTGTTGAAAAATTATGATCTGATAGTATTAATAGATTTGAAATTTTAGAACTTTTAGCTTCATTCAAGATTCATTATTAACTCTGTAACACGATGAATAGCTATTTGTCAAACTCATAGATGATTTACATATCATCTTTGTGTTTATATCAAAGGCGTTCTATTGTATTATTATTAAACATCCAGATTTCATGCGAGTTATGAGAGTGCTTTTTCATTTAGAAAGATTATCTTAAACTATGACCATTCTAACAACGCGTTCTCTAAATTTCTTTGACATAGTATGTCGTTGTTTATCGCACATATGTTGTATGACCTATTTTTGTCTATCTCTTAATAGCATGTCCTGTCCTCTAGCTCGTACATGTGAGTACCCTATGCATATAAGCCATGTTCATGAGCTATGTTTGGGTTTCTCTTGGAAGTTCAGGAAACAGGAGATTCATCTGTCTGATTAGTATTTCGCTTAACTAATAAATAGTTTCCAAGGAATAAATTAGATTAGTCTCTCATCTGAAATATATAGATGGATAGGATCGCTAAGCCGTTTATTATATTATTATGACTCACGATTAATGTCTTATCTGTCTGCATGAATAGATGAGTTAGTAAAAACCAAAAAAAGAATATCGAAAAATGAAGAACGTGCAGAGAATCCAAACAGCCACTTACCTAAAAATTGCTATCTTCACACTATTTTGCTAAAATGAGCTTTTCCTTCTTACAATAGAGAGGAGTTCCAACTGCTCATTCATGTATAAAAAATTATTAACATTGCTGAGAAGTATTATTATCTTTGTAAAACAGAAAGAATATTCGATTTTTCGTCGAAAATGAGTGAAGTATTTTAAATGTCTCTCATATAATTTGAATTCTTCGTGTTTGCTGATTTTCTCAATAAGTTTGAACCTAGCGTCGTTATTGCTATTATTGTTAAAATGATCAGCGGAAAGTGCTTGACAAAATGTAATCTCTCAAAACATTTCAGATACCTTTACTGTTTGGTGGTAAATCATTGATGCAAGTATCCGAAAAAGTCAAATTCTGCATTGAAATTTGTAGTATTAGATTCTAAATGTGTCAATAATCTGTTGATTTATGATTAAAATCTTGGAACTTTTGCGAATCGTTTGGAAACGTGAGCTAATTCAATAAAAATACGGAGAAGACACATAATGTTTTTGCTATGTAGCTTTCCGCACACTCTATAGGTTATATGTGAAAACTCGATGAGACTTAATCACAGCTGTTTGAAGTCATATTGTAGTATTAGTCAGCCAGTTTCCTTTATCTGGTATTATATCTAGTTTTTCATGAAACTTACAAATTTTAAAATATAAACTACTACTGATGTGCATGAATCGAGACATTCAAAATTTTGGATTGTGGCCATTCGAAACGCACTGTACATTCCTTAAAACTTGAATGTCTCGATCCATGCACACGAACGGCAACCTATATTTAAAATTTGTAAGTTTGGCGATCAGAGCTTCGATTCGACTCGAATGTTTAATTTCATTAACTGATAGCACAAATAACTCCATTGTAAAACATGTTGAATAATCTAAATGATTTGTTTTGAATTAAAATATTTATATGTATAGGTGCATGCATTTATCCGAAAAAAACTGAGTAAGTCTCGACACATCTTCATCTAATTGTATTTTTGACGGAATATTTTATTAGACCACCAAGACGTCATTGGTATCGCAAGAAACGATCCATCATTCCAATCAGCATATTGACGTCTATGTTAATCCTAGCAGTTGTTCTCGGTTCCTCTCTTGGATCAAGGTCTACTCGTAATGCATCTGGTATGCATTTTGATTTTCTTTTCAGATCAAAGACGAATGACACTTGAATCTCAAAGTCCTGATCGTTTCTTATTAATTGATTCATTTCTATACAATCTGTTATCTTTCCAGTTTTTCGTATGACCTGATAGAGTTTTCATTTATTTTTCGAGCACATCCCAATTACTTTTAATCCTATCAAAATCCCATTAAGGTTCCAATTGCAAACAGTGAATGATGTCGAGTCCTAATTCGTGAAGATCGCATGCATTTGTTTATAGATGATATACTAGCATTTCTTGCGTCAAGTTAGGCGTCATTTTGTACAAGCAGATGGACATATTAAATATATTCTAAAAGCTACTATTAAGATATCTATCAAAAAAAAATATCTAGTTCTTAAAGAAAGAAAGAGTCGAGGAATCAAGAAAAATCTTACAATATCTGATTTCACTACATGTATTTTTTTTCTAGACGTTTCGCTTTCAAGATATTATCTAGATTATTTTGTTGAAATGTTTCACATAAATATCAGTATATTGTCATAGAAAAAAGACTTGAAATTTGTTTACAACTAGGGGAAGAGTAGTCGTGTATTACTACGTGCTGTACATCGACTATAGAAACATGGAGTAAGTCTTTTTGAAAGGGGAGTAAGCAACATGTATGATACCAAGATTTTGCATAGCTGTGTTAGTCTCAATGAGTAGTACTAGTATAGAAAAATAACACTAAACACATGTAGAATAGTGAGAATTTAGCCGCCACACGGGATTATCTGCAATGCACTTTTCATAAACTACACAATTACCTGCGACACTTCTATAGGAAAACTTGAAGCAATATTAAACCTAAAATGGGTAAGGTTTTCCTGAGAGACAAAAACGTACAAATACCATTCGTTACAATACTTCAACATAGTTCAAGAGTGTGTCAGATTGATCCTTTATAATCTCTTGGCTATGTCAATGTCAAGTCTAATGGTAGGTTATCATTTGCCACAAACTCTAGTTTCAGGAATTGGTCCCTAGATCAGGTCCTCATTTGTGGACAATTGAACGATTGAATAAATTCTGGTGACCAAATAGGGACTTTTTGATTTAGGGATGTTTTATTACATTTACTACAGGTAACTTAATTCATTGGTAGATTATCATTTATCCCAAATTGGTTACCACAAATCAATCCCCAAATAAAATTCCTGTTTGGAGATTTTGATCTGAGAATTTATTAATTTGGGGATTTTTTTGACATGAAATATATCATGCATTCTGTAGTTTAATATCATTCTTTTCTCTTTCAAGTCCGTATTATCAAATATAATGAATCTGGTGACCAGAATGAATTTTGTATTACTACAACGAACAATTTCGAGGTGAATCTGGTTATCAGAATATAGTCTCGGTTGCTAGAAAGAGGACATTGTGGTAATCCAAGACACATTCTGGTAACCAGATTCACCTCGAAATTGTTCGTTGTAGTAATACAAAATTCATTCTGGTCACCAGATTCATTATATTTGATAATACGGATTTGAAAGAGAAAAGAATGGTATTAAACTACAGAATGCATGATACATTTCACGTCAAAAAATCCCCAAATTAATAAATTCCCAAGTCAAAATCTCCAAACAGAGATTTTATTTGGGGATTGATTTGTGGTAACCAATTTGGGATAAATGATAGACATTCGTCCACAAATGTGGACTTGATGTAGGGACCTATTCCGAAAACCACAATTTGTGGCAAATGATAGACATTCAGTCTAATATTGAATTAAATCGCATGAATACAGGTTTGAACCAATTTTATATAAGCCTGTCCGGTAATAAAGTGCAAATGCTTTATTGTGCTTCATTGATATTGAAATGTTGGAGTACAATTGAGTTTTGGGGCTTTAATATCAAAAAAGAGTTGTATAAAATGAACTCAAATTAATATGCTGGTGGCCAACATTGATAGTAGACTTCGTATAGCTAAGCAGTTCTAAAGGATAGATTTGACATACCTTTAGAGTACAACGAAGTTTAAGTGAAGTATGGACTTCTCGCTTTTTCATCATTATTAGCTTTCCTGAGGTATCTAAATGCGAAATGGAAATAAACAGCATACAATAAATTAAAGTTTTATTCGATAACGGAAAATCAACTGCAAATTCGGCAAACAATTCTCTAGTTGGTTAAAGGCACAAATTCTTCTGTAGCGATCGATATAAATCTTTTTGAGTTCCTGCATGTCGTTTTTTAAAGAATTGATTGTAGACATGTTTTCGTTGTCATATTTAACTACAAATGTACAGCTCACGCTGACGCTCATGAGTCGCTCATGGACATTAGCGTTTCTTCTATAATTCGCATGTGCAAGCTGCCTTTGCGATTCAAACCGTTTTCACCTATATTCATTAGGGCTATAAAACTCAAAACCGTGAATTGTACGAGCAAAACATACTGTTATTTGAGCCATATAAAAGAAGACTTCGAAAATTTCTGATCGACTCGAATGGTTCTATTATCTGGCTAGTTAGATTTTAGCAGAGTTTCTTTCTTCTATTTTAAGGACGAAACATAGTGTTGTTTGGTCTGATGAGAGGGATTTTGTGGTTCTTCTCCATATGACCCGAAGAGCAATACGTTTTATCCTTGCAATAGCTGAGAAACAGCTTCCTGGTATCTGATTGGTCGATAGTAGGAGTTTACAGTTCACATTCGTGAGTGATCACAAGGTTGAACTCTACAACCCTAACGAATATGAACAAAAACAAATTAAATATTAAAGGCAACTCACATATTCGAAGTAAAGAAGAAACACTCATGTGAGCGTTGGTGTAAGCTCTACATTCCTATATCCAACCAGATATACTGATGTCAATGACTATTTCTATTAGAAAACATGTATTAGAATAATTCTATTAACAAAATATTCATCAAAACAATCCCAAGAAAATTAATGAGCAAAACTCTCCCATACACTCGAGACCACAATGCGATTCCGAATAGTGCATGTGATATTACAAAAGTGAATCTGTCACTATTTCTCAAAACCTTCCAGAGTCGTATGCGACTACAATGGAATGAACAATATCTACAGCATAGTTTGCACAATTCATGTTTCCCGAGAACTACACATAACAATTGACTGAGTAAACTTCTATCTTATAATGAACGGTGAGCGGACAACTGATCACGGACAATTGATCATGAAGGGTCATAAGATCATTGTTATCGTTTATTATATAAAAGACAATGTTATAATCATTTTATCTTATCATTTATCATCAGAATTTTCGTCGTCATTCACATTGCTCGATATGACTCTCCAATTCGTCAAAAGTCAACGTAGATCTGACAAGCTTGTTCAGGATGGATGGCTTCATACGGAGTATCGCCGATCTGATGAAGGAAAAATCTTCTATCGTTGGGATTGCCACAAGAAGACATTGGGATCATGCATGCGAAAAGTTGTTGTCCAGAACGGAACTATCAAAGAGATATGTTTCATAAATCCAATATTAATAACCAACTGTGTCTTATATAGATGTTCGATGTTCACAATCATGCCGGCGATCCCTCACTGGTTAATCAAGTCAAACTTGGAAATAAATGACAATTATTAATTATCGAACGATGTTTTACGATCAACTGTTCAAGATCAGTTGTCCCTTATGATCAGTTGTCGTCATTATCAGTTTTTCCATGATCAGATGATCATGACCAGTTGTCCGTGATAAGTTATCCCATGATCAGTTGTCCTAGACCCATAATGAACAGATCTCTCTTGCAGCTACGTACATTGAAGCCTATTCAAAGATCAATCAGCACGTCAAAAGCCATGTTGTGGAAGGGTGACTCCTCATCGAAGAGAGTTATAACGTCTTGTGCAGCTACAGCGATTGAGAAGCTATTTTCTTCCTGCATTATGGACTCAAGTAACTACTTAAAGTTCATAAATTTAAAATGCGAGATTTTAGTTTTTCAACAAAATGAAAGTTCTGATCAGCTATATATCAATAAATCCAACCTAAAACGATCAAAAGTTTCACTAGTGTTATATTATAATGCATCCTATCACTCTATCTGCTCTGTTGTTAACATCTAGGCTCAACTGAATCCAATACATTCAAAAAAGGAAATATCTCTTTTAAGTTAAATCGATCTCTGCTCAGAAAACTATTTACTTTTCTCAATTATTATAGATCAGAGATGCTCAAGTTTTGTACGAAGAGACCGATGGGACATGCCTGAAAATGACATATTACCTCCTCCTGCACGACAACCTGATTATGCTAGCTGCTGCTCACAGTGTCAAGCAACTCTTGAATGTATTGCTTTTACTTATTCGCCATCAAATCAACAATGTTCGCTGAAAAAAAGTATTGGTGGTGGTGGAAACCCAACTGGCGATAAAATTTCTGGATATAATCGTGAGTTTATCAACTCTCTGTTAGACAGTGTTGTATGGTCAGCAAGAAAAACTTACTAAACAAAGATGCTCTGTCGAAGTGTACTAGATTATTTGAAAAGCATTTAAGAGAAAAGTATACTCTGAATAATGTTCTTCTAACACATTTGTTGCCGAAAAATTTGCATAAGGAACATCTGAAAATCTTTCCTTGTTGATGGAAGAAATTCCTGTCACTCAAAATGAGTATATAAACAAAAGTTCTGTCTGTTTGTTAGCTTTGTGCCTTTTCAATCAGAATCTATTGCTTCTTAGATATAATCAACAGAAGAGACTTCTGTGGACGGGTAAGCGGAACCTAGAGTCACTTTATATGTTGATTGATCATTTTTTCTTCTCCTTTTTTGCACGCATGTCATCCAAGAAAACAAATTAGACTCTTCTTACTCTTTCTTGCAGCAAACCTTCGGTGACATGAAAGATGAAATATTCTCCATTCTCTGTTGTGAAATTATGTTGAATGGACTAGAAAGAAAGAACACAATGAGAGAGAAGAAAAAAATGAAAATATTCTGGTTGAGGTTTCAACCTATTCTTTGCATCAAGAAAGGCCATTCTCGCATATTTTTATCACAGAGCAACATGAGATTTAAGGCCACTTTTCTTCAAGTTTTCACAATGCACTTCGGGAATTGGGCACAAAGACTCTAAGCTTTTGCTGTTTTTATCACTCGCGGAAATGTACTAGTATTTACAAGTCATGAGCAGTTCAGTAAGGACAGAATAGGAAAGAGTAAAACACACATTTGAGCAAAATTTCACTGTATTATAGAATCACAGTTAATGTGATGACTTTTTCAAATTCTACATCTGCATAATGAATGCTATTGAAATTATTCTTTTATATATGTTATCACAGCGGATAAGTGTGGTGGTTTCGTACGTAAAGACAAGTGGGACATACCTGGAAATGACATATTATCTTCTCCTGTAGAACAGCCCGATTATGCAAGCTGTTGTTCACAATGTCAAGCAATTTTTGGATGCATTGCTTTTACGTATTCTTCATCAAGTTATGGATGTTCGCTGAAAACAAGTATAGGTAGTGGTGGAAATTCAAGTGATGATAGAATTTCTGGATATAATCGTGAGTGTTTCAACTCTTTGTTAGAAATGCGGGAAAACTAAACTCTGAACAGCTTTCTTGTGATATGTTTTTCCAGGAAAAGTTTGCATATGCAATGTCCGAAAGTCTTCCTTTGTTAATGCAAGAAATTCTCTGTGACCGAAAGTTCGAGTCTGAAAGATTTAATGTCTATCTGTTTGTCAGTCCTACGCTTTTTCAATCAGAATCTATTGCTTCTTAGATATAAACAACAGGAAGCACTTTACATGCTGATTGTTAGTTTTTTCTTCTTCTTTTCTGCAACAAACTTTTAGTGACATGAAAAATGAAATTTCTTCTTTCTCTATTACGAAACAAAGTTGAATGGACAAGAAAGGAAGGACAAAATGAGAGAGTAGAAAACGAAAAGAACAGAATATACAACGAAAACGCTCTTGATGAGACTGCGGCCGCGCCCTTGCATCCAGAAAGGGTAGCTCTATGCAGTTGTATCACTCAGTAACAGGAACTTTCATGCTATTTTTCTTCAAGTTTTCGGAGTCACTACTTCTGATTTGTGAGCATTAAGAAAATTAGGTTTAACGAAGATATGTTTTAAATTATTAGTTGATTTTAGCTGGACAACTCCACTAATTTTCTCTATAACAAATAAATTTGATAATTAAACTTTTAAAGATTTCATGAGGGAGAAGCCATATGGGTAATAAGTGAGTTAGAAAACTGAATAATAACTTATTTTTATATTAATAAAATACATTGCAATTTGTAGATAACCTAAGCTTTTGATCAGAAAACCTTGTTAAATATAGTGGGGATGCTGAAATGTGTAGTAATATCATAGTGTACAAGGGATGGTCATGGATTTGGCCTTAGCTAAGAAGAAATTTTGTCAATGTCAATGCAAAGTTTCACAGATGTTTCATTGCAATTTAGTGCCAATCGATTATTATTTATTGTAGGCGTGAAGTAGACCAATAGGAGAAGAGATAACGATGAAGATAAGATGCTCACTAATCCCGTATTTCATGACTGTCAATTTTACAACATCATATTCTGTTTATTTTTTATTTTTGTATGAAAATGCATTAGCACGTTGTTTGGTTTATGTTCGTTTGATTTTCAATTTCATCTCATAATGTACATTCAATCATAGGTTTAAGCTCAACAAAAGGAGCTCATCACAATCTCAGTAATTATTATATTCAGTAAACTTTATTCCGTGCAATTAATTAAAAGGAAGAAAAATGCTAATATCGACCCCAAAACATAAGGCAGGTAGCTCATTTATTATAAATTTTGATAGAAACAAGATAGAGATTTTTGTTTTTCAGCACTGGAAAGGAAATTGTTTTCTTCACCAAAGTAAGTCATATTCTAATTGGTCATCAATTGACCAATCAGGTGAACGATATTGTAAAAGTTTTTACCATTGGATTTTGATTTGAAATTCAATCATTAGATAAAAAAATTGTTTCATTTCAATATATACAAGGTCGAGCTCTCTAGCTTGTTTCGTCCAGGAGTTATTGGCATTTTTCTAAGACGCCTAAAATCGGCCAAACGAACTTCAACTGAATCAGAGTGAGTTGGAATCAGGTTAATCGACACAGTTGAGTCAAGTGTTAACATTTGTTTTCATTTTCGAAGTTTATACTGGTATAGTAGAGCTCGACTGGAGCTCATTTGATAGGTTTCTGGAGTCTCAGAAAAACGCCAATAACTTCTGAACGAAACAAGCTAGAGAGCTCGATCTTGTGTACATCGAAAGGGAAGAATTTTCTCGATTTAATGTTTGAACTTTAAGTCGAAACTCACTGGTGAAACTTAGCAATATCGGTTACAAAATGTCAACCTTATCCTTCACCTAATTGGTCAATTGGTGACTAATCAAGTTTTGCCTTATTTTAATGAGAAAAATAATTTTCTTTCGAACGTTGAAAACCGCAAGTCTTCATCTTGTTTCTATCAAAAGTCATTAAAAAAATAACTACCTGCCTTATATTTTACGATTGATATTGATTTAGTGCGTCCTATATGTTGCAGCATATTGAACATTAATTATGAAGCCTAATATTTAGAAAGCTCTATAAATCGTAAATAGTGGAAAATAGAACTAAAAATACATAAGCAAACAGACGTCGATTTTTTGTGTTTCTTAGGCAGAAAAGGCACAAATTTTCAGTATTTTTATCTATGTTAGTTTTAACTGTAATTTTGACAAACACTCGAATTTTTGTCCAAATTACAGTAAAAGCTAACAAAGACAAAAAAGCTGAAAGTTTGTGCCTTTTCTTCTCAACAATCGCGAAAAGTCGATGTCTGTCTGCTTTGGTATAAGCTTCATAAAAATTGGTAACAGAAAATTTTTCAAAAATTCAAGCCAAATTTGTAGCTTTCATTTAAATATTTCGAAAAGTATACTTCATACAAATGTTCTCTCAAACTCAGTATACATATTTTCAAATTTTAAAAAACTAAATTTTGAGAATGAAAATTGTTGCCTATTCTAGTGAATTAAATTAGAAAACCAATTGAATTTGGGTTTTACGGCTGTAAACATGAAGGCATTTCTTGGAATGCAATGCAAGAATTAGGCACAAAGGCTCTAAGCTCTTGTTTTTTGGTCGCCCACCAAGGCTTACTATTATTCGCAATTTATGAGTAGCTTAGTAACGACAGAATAAGAAAGAATAAAACACACATTTGAGTAAGAACACAGTGAATATGCTCACTTTTTTCGAATCCTCCAGTTACACAATGGCTGCTATTAACATTATTCTCTTATTTATGTTTTCACAGCGGATAAGTGTGGTGGCTTCGTACGCAAAGACAAGTGGGACATACCTGGAAACGACATATTGTCTTCTCCTGTAAAACGACCTGATTATGCTAGCTGTTGCTCAAAATGTCAAGCAACTTCTGGATGTATGGCTTTTACGTATTCTCCATCAAGTCAACAATGTTCGCTGAAAACAAGTATCGATAGTGGTATCAACACAGCTGACGATACCATTACTGGTTACTTACGTAAGTGAATTAACTTGAATTCAGTGTTCGGCACAAGGATATGTGAAGGAAGAGGGATTGGTCGTAAAGTGTGCGTATACTTGTGAGTATGAGTGTGGATGTGAAGCATCGGTTTCGCTAGATTTCACTGTATCTGTGGCTGTGGCATGACTTCAGAGATGAACCACACTCACAATCACAACGACTTCCTCAAACTGATATTCACACACGTTTTTAGCTGATTTGCATGCTTTCTGCTCATTGCAGTTAAGAGTGAGAAATTCGAAGCATCATGGATGTGTTGAAGTGGTTGTGTTTTGAGCAGAACAAACATCCGCACCCACACCCTCAATATTGACTCTTTTGGAAACTATTTCCGATTATCGTAAGATCATTTATGTTGCCTTCGACGGTTATGAGTTCACGTTTTCCTCTATATTTATTCTTTTACGATAATCATTTGTATTATGATATGTATAATTGACTGACACTTTGTTCTTAAAAACGACCCATTGTTATAAACAATCTTATAGATATCAAATCTTAAACTAAAGAATGTAGATTGTAATTAATAATATTTTTTACATGAACTGCAATGCATTACTTTCGCTAAAAGCATACAGTCAAATTCCTTATTAATGAAAAAAGTAAGTTTTAATAATAAGGGACGTGGGTGTGGATGTCGATAGGACTTTTATTCATCGACATCCACATCTGCATCCATACTCGCACATTCACATCCATTACTGGTCTCAGTATTTCAAAAATGCACCCTTCTCGACAAAAAATGCTTTCCAGAAATCTCAAAGTTCTTAACAAGAGCTTCCATATTTCTCTGCAAACATGGATTCTCATTAGAATTGTTATGAAGTTCTGTTTTTGTTGCATAGGAAACTAGGAAAACCTTTTACTTGTTTAGAGTATGTAAGGAAAGGGCATTCTCCAAAGGTTTTTTCAAGTTCGCTTCGAAGAAGAAGAAGAATGTTTTATTCGTAGGCAACGATCATAATGATTTCTTTTCTTTTTCTCATTCACTGTAATAATTTCCAATATTCCATTCGATGTCTGATGGGCACATATTTTTAGGATCTCAGATTTTGAAATAGGATATTACTATTTAGTCATTAAGATGCTTTTTTAGCGTCCCAATACAATGCTGTGAAGTTGATAATCAAGAAAACTTGATAATAGCTTTCTAGAGCACTTTTTCACTATGGCGCTAAAAAGGAGCCTTTGCAAACTCTACCTGAAATCTATAGATCCCTACGTTTTAGTATGGAGAGTTTCGATACGGTTAATATTGGAGTATTCAGTACTTTAAAAGCAGACAAGATTGGTTTCCAATGATTAGCATCGAATCCTTCCACATTTTCTCAGGTTTAGATTCATACAAATCTACTACTGCTCGTGCTAAGATCCTATCTGGGTTCTCCTTCGAAACGTTTGCAATAAGTTTACAGAAAAAAATCTAACAAATATCATCTGCACCGTACATACGAATCACAGATTCTCGAATCAGCCAAACGACCCCCCCCCCCGTCATTACCTCCTCTCACGTAGCGTCTATCATGAAAACGATCTTTTCCCACAGTTTCTCAATCACCCACAAGAATCATTGTCTTTTTATATCATAAGATTAAGTAAAATATACTTATTATACATAAATAGGTTCAAAAACAAAAACAAAAAAATGAGGTACAACTGCAGAAGAGCGACATTCTCTATCATATTTCGTGTAATTGATCGGGTACATCAGCGAGTGTGGGCTCGACCGTGTCGTTCTTCTGCAATTGTATCCAAAATGAGATCAAATTAAATAAAAATCATTTATTTTTTTATTGAACGAATAAATAATGCATTGTTCATTTGTTGTGGATTTAAACGAGTATATCTAGAATTGATCATTAAACTACTGGCACTAAACTCGTGGTCGATATTAGTCATAGTTGATGGAATTGATAAAACACACCGAGTAAGCTTTGATGATATCGGTTAAATGACTCCTTTTGGTTCTATTTCATCGACAAGTAAAGAATAATTAATTAATTTTCCTTTTCCATTGGCACTTTATTCAACAGTAAATTTAAAAAAATACGATATTAGGGAAAATAATTCTAATAGCAGAAATTAGACAGTAAATACTAAGGAGATATAGCTTGTACGCACAGCACGGCGCGAGAATAAAGATATCCAATAAATTGGTGCTCATACCAAAACTTTCAAGGATTATCGTAGATTCAATCGATTTCAATTCGTTGCTTTAAATATTTGCCTAACCCATTATCTTGCTCATCATCATATTAAAAATATGCATCTTACTAGCGTATTATTAGCAAGAAATTTTATCATAATTCACCAAACATTATATTGTAAGTAGTCGAGTCGACTCGTCGATTAGGCGGAAACACTCGGCGAGCATCATATCTCTGATGCGAAAGTTGCGAGTCTCCTCAGTAGACTTGCATAAATCATCCAGAAAATTATGTGATCAGGACTTTTGTCCAACCACGTGAACAGTATCTCAAAAGATTCATACTGGACTCTTAGATTTACCCAAATAGATGCTAATCGCAATGTATATTCGTGTTCCTAGAACTTCGGAATTCCTACTCTTTCCATCCTCCTAACAGCATCTTTATATAATTCCTTAAACGCAAATCCTCAACGATTTAAGGCTACGCGTACCCTTTCTGATATTCATCGGTAATATTTTGTCTTGGAAACGAAGAATAAAATTCTCAGATCTCTATGTTTTCCAATCGATAGGTAGCATGCTATAAGCATTAGACTTTTTACCAATTTTGACAATGCTAACATGTGCATTAACCTGAAAGCCTACCTCGTCAAAGATTAGTGTGAAATCTTGTCACACTTCCTCAGCTTTCCACACATGTAACCTCTATATGATGTTGCTAAAATCCTCTCAAAACAGTTTCTTGAGAAGAGATTCCCATAATTTAGCAAAAGCCTTGTTGAAAATTATCATGTCTATCGTCTATGAGAATGTTTAGGTTACCCTTCGAAAGATTTACGTTGCTTAAAATCATGTCTACAGCTCATCATACAGATTCTGAAACAATTTCATCAGATATAGGATTAGCATGTCTCTTCTTAGTATTTCAAAAATGCACTCTTTCCGAAAAAAATTCTTTCCAGAAATCTCAAAGCTCTTCGCAAAAACCTTAAACACATCTCTGCAAACACGAATTCTCATAAGAATCATTACGAAGTTCTTTCTTGTTGCATAGAAAACTAGGAAAACCTTTTATTTGTTTAGAGTATATGAGGAAAGGACATTCTCGAAAGTTTTATCAAGCTCCCTTCGAAGAGGAATATCTTATTTGGAAGCAACAGCAATGATGATTTCTTTTCTTTTTCTCGTTCATCGTAGTAATTTCCAATATTCCAGTCGATGCTCAATGGGTACAGAATGGAGTGACTGTTGCTGGAGGAAATGAACCTGGCAATGCCACTAATCAACTCGGCCTGCCTAAGGGTCTCTTCATTGATGATGATCAAATGATGGTCATCGCTGACTACTACAATGATCGTATCATCCAGTGGAAGATGGGTGATACGAATGGACAAATAGTAGCTGGTAAAAATGGCTCAGGAAATCAATTGAATCAACTGAGTGGTCCAACTGATGTATTGATCGAAAAAGAGACAGATAGTCTCATTATTTGTGATTGGGGGAACGGACGAGTCGTACAATGGTCTCGTCGTAGTGGCACAACTCAAGGAGAAATTCTCATCGATAGTATTAGTTGTCATGGGTTGGCCATGGATGATCAGAAATATCTCTACATCTCTGACGTCGGAAAAAATGAAGTAAAACGATATCGAATAGGAGACAAGAATATAACTATCGTGGCTGGTGGCAATGGACAAGGTGATGGTCTCAATCAACTCCACTATCCGGTCCACATCTTTGTCGATCGACAACAGACTGTCTACATGTCAGACAACTGGAATTTTCGTGTAATGAAATGGAATAAAGGTGCAAAAGAAGGAATTGTCGTCGCTGGAGGCCAAGGCGAAGGGAATGCTCCAACACAATTATCAAGTCCTACAGGACTATTTGTCGATACATTGGGTACTGTTTATGTGGCAGATCTCGTGAATTATCGAGTGATGCGTTGGTCTGAAGGAGCAAAACAAGGCACTATCATTGTGGGTGGAAATGGTCAAGGAGCAAGAGAAAATCAGTTGAACTATCCCGAGAGTTTGTCCTTCGATCGACATGGCAATCTCTATGTCGTCGATTCGGTGAATGCTCGTGTTCAACGTTTTTCTATTCAATAGAGTTGAAGCGATGGATTAATTTTTTTCTTTTCTTTCATGTCAAATAAATCACGTTGAATTAATAAAAGAAATGATTTATTCTATTCGCACGCATGACCACGAATCACTCTGATGGTGCCGTGGCAGGCGTAATGTTCATCCACATGCACCCATCCGATGACATATGACAGTGAGACTGGAGCCTGGACATGTACGGACGGACACCAGAGTGGTTTTCCGGCCGAAATTTTAAGGATCGCTCGAAACTCCTTCAGATAGCAGGAGTCTAACCTCAATGGACGTAACTCACCCTTCCCCCTACAAACGCTCACTTATGTTAGTCTCACCCTACTTTCATCTCAAAAGAAAAAAAATATACTCATGTGGTTTATTGTTGGAAGACAGGACGTGATGATATGGAGGACTAAAAGGAAAAGAAATTAATCAATGTTATATAATAAAAAGAAGAATAAGATAAGTTACCCCACTGTTATCTGAATTCACTGTTTAACACCTAAAATTAAAAAAAAACATTAATAAAAAGGCCAATGAAGGACTTATCATCCTCCATATAATCCAAAAGAAAAAAAAGAAAAATAATATCTACATATTGATTTTATTGTATTGTCCGACGTTGAGTTGTTCCATATTGTGTTGTTGAAACCAAACTAAAACAGAAAAGAAAAATATTATTTATTTGATTCAAATGATCGAATAATTTCTTCGATGGAAATCATTCAAATTTACATCCTCAAGGAACACATTGAGAGAAAGAAAAACAATTAATTTTTATTTTAATTCTGATGAAAAGACGGATCTAATTAAGCCGTAATCAGAACGCACATATACATCGAGATAAATTTAGTCATAATATCTCCGATGTATGTGTGAATCAAGCCTAATTATTTTACATTGAGAATTATTTATCTTATTGTTGATCATCAACGATAAGATAAACGATCAATTAAGGGCAAAACAGAAAAGAAGAAAATTCATTTCTTGTCCTATTTTCTTTTTTCTTTTGTTTGACACATTTTGCTGATATAACAGAACGAAAAGAAAAGAAAAAAAAACATGATGTCTCACATGGCCAAGCGTGAAAGCACAACAGACGACGACACACACATGCACAATTACTTTTTTTGTGAATATGAATTTAATCTGACAGAATGTTAGGCTTATCTGAGTCCAAATGCTGAAAACCTATTGATTAAAGTCATGCTATAAAAGTAATTATTTATTTATACGATTGATACGTTATTTAATAATTCATATTTGATTTAGAATATGACATGTGAACTATGTTAAGATTAAAACATTGCTTGTTACAAGTTATCTATCGAAACTTATATGAAATATTATCAATAGCAGCATATTCAATTAAATACTTTCGATGGATCAAAGTAAAATTGACATGCTTCTAACGTTTTTCGTCAATAAAGACGATATTTTTTGACATTAAACGGTTAATTAACTGTATGATCGATTGTTATACTTGACATACTATAAGATGTAATATTTGTGAATAATACTTATTTACTTGAAGGACGTGTTTTAAACATGTAACTCAAGTAGTTGAAACAAAAAGTAATTGTTTTTTGTTTAAAAATTTTCTTCGAATTTTAGTTTTTGATACTTTGCCTGCGTACATGACAACAAAAGATTGGAACAAGCGTTAAAAAACATTCCTGAATGTAAAGATTAATTTATTATGAATATATCAGGTAGATGCACTATTTCATTTTATTATATTTTTCATTATTTATTTTTTTTAATTTAGATTCATATGAAACTAAAATGGACAGAGTTTGAAAACTAAAAATTTTAATCCCTTGAGTCCTGGCGACGCATATGTGTGTCCAAATGCAGTTATTTGTGAAAGATGCTTCTAATATATTCTTTAATTGTTTGAAACATCTTTTGATCGTTTATTAGGTGATAACACACTAGTACAATCCTTCTTTCTTTCTTTTCTGCTCGTTAATATTACACATCTATGCTCTATGTACTTTCTTTCGTTCTGTATGATAACACATATCATCACCCATTCTAGCACAATCACTTTCTTCGTTCTTTTGTTGGTATTGACTATCTACTATTCTCCCTAATACTCTCTGTTTAGTTTCGATCGTTCTGTAAAGTTCTAATCAGTTCTGTTTTACCTAGAAAGTCTAGTAAGTTCTTTCTATTTCTGAATTGTGGCATATATATATCCATCGCTCGAGCAATAAAAGACAAGAGTAATAACGAAGTGAACATATGTATTCCTCTTTGGATAACAATCATATACTTTAACAACCAATCTTACACATCTTCACAATGACGACTACAAGAAAGCGACTCCTGAATGAGCAAGAAATTGGAGAAACTATGAATAACTCTGGATCCGACTTATTGTCAGAAGATGAACTTCTAGCAACTTTTGATTGTATATCTATCGATTCTGATGATGAAGATCTTCCAGAGGAATGTCAATGGCACTGTGAAACTTTCACCCCAACCATATTGCAGTTGGGTGTGGATGTGGGTGTGGGTGTGGGAGTGGGAATAAGCAGAAGATCCTCCCCCACACCCACACCCAGATATCTGAACACTAACTTTCTGATTCTTATATTATTATCTGATCATATTTAAATGTATAATGGTATTGAATGTATAGTGTAATGATTTAAAATGAATCATTAATTTTGTTTAGCTACAGACAAAAATAAATCATTAAAAAGAAAGTAGCGACAACAATTTATTGCTTAAAGTAGAAACAAAATCATTGTATGACTTTTATAGCAGATCGTATTGCATTTATTTATATGGCCGAAATCTTCGATCATCTGAAGAATAGAACAAGATCTTTACTTATTCGAAAAAAAGTCTTGTCTCATTGAATAGTGTTATGGCACATTGGATAGATGTGCTATAAGAAACATTTTATGTGTTGTCCATATATGTTCGTTCTCTTTCTTTTGATTCTTCCTGTACTTTCGTTCTTTTCTTTAATAAAATCGTTTTCTTTCGTGTCTTTGATTATATTTTTCTCTTTCTTGTAAAAGTCAAGAAATGTTGTTCTTGACCTTGAACTGAAAGTTATTGCGTAGTTAGTAATGTGTAACAACATTATATACATATATATATATATATATGCATGGAACGACATTTGCCCGCGGCACATTTGCGCGCCGACACTTCCGCGCCGACATTTGCGCGCATGACACTTACGCGCGCGATACTTGCGCACAAAATCATTTTTTCTCCGCTTGAGTTCGGTCTCGATCGCATATGACTAGGGATGTTGCTTAGGCAATAGATGCTGGCTGTGCGTGTTGGTGTAAGGGTTAAGTATTACGGTAGTCTCAATCCTGGTTGTTCATTGAGAAATCTTAAAAGAATCTTTCAGAATCCTTGACTTCAAGAGTCTTGTCAGGTTTTCTCCAAGATCCTGCCGCATTTCTTGATATTACGTCTTTCTTGGATTTCGCATGGGGTCAAGAAAAGTGGGCTCCAAATTGCGTAGTCTAAATTTCGAGCTCATTTTCCTCTCAGCCCCTCTGCTATGATTTATAGCACCATCCAGAATGATGGTAGTTTTTTCTGGGATGCTACTGGCATTTTCTCGGATACTAGGCAAACACCTGTGATGTTAGCAGCGTTCTCTAGGAAGCTACTAGCATTCAGTGGGATGCTAAAGTGCTCTCTAAAATGCTAGTACCGTTTCCTGGAATGCTAGTGGTATCCCATGAGATGCTAGAAGCATTGCCCAGGATACTAGTAGCATTCTCTGAACTACTGGTAGCATTCCATGAGATGTCTGTAGGATTTACTGAGATGCTATTAGCATTTGCTGTGATGCCAGAAGCATCCAATAGGATTCTAGAAGCATTTTCTGGGGTGCCAGAGCCATTACCGTGGATCCTAGAGATATCTTCTTGGATGCTAGAGGCATTACCTACGACGTTACTAGCATTTTTCGTCATGCTTATAGCATCGCAGGCAATGCCTGCAGCATCCCAGCCAAACTCTCTAGCATCACAGATGATGGCCACAGCATCAGAGAGATTTGATATTAGCATCATAGGCAATGCTAGTGGTATCTCAGGAAATGCCTCTAGCATTCGAGCTAATGCTATTAGTACTCTAGGTGGTGCACGAATCATAACAGAAGGATTGAGAAGAAAACTGAGCTCTAAATTTGGGGTTCATATGCGGAGCTCACTTTTCTTGACCTTCACACAGTTAGTCAGGGTGCTGGTTAGGATCTATCCTGGTTCTTATGAAAGTATGTTTCTAAATCATGAATGCAGCATCCTATGAGGATTCAAGCTTAGTCCTGCTTAGTATCCTGACAGGAGTAATAGAGATGATTCTTTCAAGATTTCATGCACTTCGGACGCAATCTTTTCAGAGTGCTGACTGGATCCTGCTAGGAATTCTACTAGTATCTTGAAATCTTGTGGCTATACACCTCCTTCAGGATTTAGTCGTTTCCTCAGGAGAAAGCAGCGAATCATTTAAGGATCCTGATTGGATTCGTTAGGGATCAGACGCAGAAACATCAAAGATTTTCCCAAGGGTAGTGACGATGTATCAATGATTGTCTCGAACTAGTGCTCTCCCATTGCAGTGGCACCCACCTTCCGCTACCATCACACTCAAACCCGAACGCAGACTCATTCCATGAAAAGAAATCATTTTGCGCGGATACGTCTCGCGCGTAAGTGACGTGCGCGAAAATATCGTTGCGCTCAAGTGTCGCTGCGCAGAAGAGTCGTGCGCTCAAGTGTCGTGCGCGGGAATGTCGGCGCGCAAGTGTCGGCGCGCAAATGTCACGCGCGCAAATATCGTGTAATCATGTATATGTACTTACATATGTATGAGAAGAGTTTTGAAAGTTGTTATTGTGATGAATATGTATAACTGAAAAAACACGAAAGTAACATCTTATAAATATCCATATACACATCAACGTGAATCAGGACATAATAGATAGAATCATTACACCAGGAACGTTTTCAGAAGGAAGATTGATCTTCCAAAAAGACTTAAATACTTGGAAAAGATGCGGAGTGATTAGTTTTTGACTTGTGAAAAACTACCCTTTTTCTGTAATGGTTCTCCTCTTCTTTAGAAAAAATTCCTGTGAACGTTTCTGATCATTATCAAAACTCTTTTGTCCTATTTCACATGGAACTTTATTTTATAAGCAAAATATGTCGTAAGACTTTGTTTTTGTAATTTATTTTGAACAAACAATTCGTCGATTACAAGATGAATACAATTATATAGCACAAGTTACTTGGATCAAGTCGTAGTAAAAGGTAAATAATTTTTTTTTTTTTTATATAGAAATTTTAATTTAATAGCATTATATAGGTGCTGATCTTATTCAATTAACTAATTTTCTTGATGATACATTAAGTCATATTCGTTGAAGAGGTCCATCGTCGACGCCATCAACAACTGGATCAACAGTATTAAGAAGAAAAAAAAATCCATAGGTTAATATTTTTATCCTTATTATATTTCTATAAGATTTGTTCTCAATGTTGTCATTTAAAACGCGCACTTGCATTAGAATTAACTGACAAAGAATGTTTTCTTTTCGGTTATGAACAACTTTTATCTGTTAGTAGTTAGTATTAGAAAAAAAATTATCTTTAAAATATTCTTTTTCTTTTCTTTTTGATTTAGATGATTAAAGAAGTAACACTGATACTTCGAAGACAAAAACAAGATTGTGAAGCAAGAAAAGTAATAAATAAATAAATATTTAATCGTCTTTTTCATATGAAGAGAATTTTTTTCTGTTATTAAAGGAATCATTTGAATTACATCAAATGTCAGGTGAAAATATTGAAAATTCTCGTTATATTCAACGTGATAATCAATTTCTTATTATTAATAATAAATCACTTGCTACAAAGATCAGTTGGTTTTTCAACTAGACAAAATTTTAGAAAAATGAATTTCAAGTCAGAATACCTATAAACTATTTTCTTGATTTCGAGTTAATAAAAAAAATCGAACAGCCATCTATTATAATTGATAGCTTTATAACAATCTTTCAAATTCAAATCACTTTGTTTCCGACTTTTTAACTTCTTGCTTCAAGCTTAGCATACCCAAAAATTGTATCACAGTAAATGTCAACGATCGAAAATTGCTCTCAGCTTTTGAGTCTTCTGAGCTACCGTTGAATGCAGATTAACAACGTGATAATTTATCGAATTTTCATTCTTGTGCAGTCTTTTCTTACTTTTTTCTAAACAAAAATCATCCTTCTCTTTTAATCTTTTTTTCATTAAAATTTCTCTTTTTTTTCTTTTCATGCAGGCTGGTGGCGGTATGCCAGTATTATATTAAATCAATAATCTTTGATAATAATATATAAAGATTTCTTTGTTCAAACTTCATTTGAAACAGAAACAATATTATTTCATGATCGTGCTATTGATTGTTTTGGTTTAAGTAAGTTTAACTAGCCAATCAGTAAACAGCGTGTGTAGTAAAGAAGAATTTTCTTTCGTCTACTTTGTTTGTTTTTGTCATTAGAGAGAGAGAAAAACGTTCCAGATAACTATATACATATATATATACATACATATGATATAACATCGATCTGTTAAAACAAAACACAACGATGAATCCTACTTCAATTGACTTTCTTGCTTGTTTAAAAAAAGCAAACGTCAATGTAAGTTCAAGTATACAGTGAAATTATTTTCATAGTTTCGAATAAATCTCCTTGTTTTAGATCACAGAGTTATGGAAAGTTGAATCTAATCAAACAGATAAACTCGATGCTGCACGAGATCAATATGAAGCTGCTATTGAACATAGTGGCGATACTGTAGCACCAATAAAATTACTTGAAGATAATGTTTCGTTGAATTTAGCATTATCTCATGCTATCGGATTTAAGATCAACGAAGTGAACAAAAGAAATAGTGACGATAAAATGGAGGAAAATCGTGAGTTTCATTGAAATTCATCTAATATGTATAAGCATCTTTGCATTTTTAGCTCCAAATCGAAGACTCAAATTATTTTTGGATAAAGGTGTAGAAGATGAATTTGTTGAAACAGGAAATATTGTATTTATCTGTAAGTGTTTCTTTTTTTACATATCAAAAAAGAAAAGAATAATTTGAATAGATACATCAAAAATAGATGTTGATGAAGCAACATCAATTAATTATGTGGAATCCTTTTATGTTTTATTAATACCTGGAAAATATGAATGTGATAAAAGTGATTATTATATAGCTAAAACACGTTTAATTAAAGTGGATAAAAACAAATTACCAGCTATTGAAAAAGAGTATGTTTGGGCTTTTGTTGAAAAAACTGATGAAAGTATTGAAAAAGTTGTAGATAAACTTCAAGAACTATGTTATCAAACAGCTACAGTTGAAACATGCACAGCTGAAATTATTTATAATGCTGGAATAGGTACATATATTATGGCTCAACACGATAAATATCCTACAACTATTAATTATACACTTGAATCACCGTCGGAAATAACTATTGTACAACATGTACTTAACATTAATAAAATTGGTTTATTACTTATAGCTGTTGAAAATCCTAGAAAAGAAAGTAAAACTGCTGCTAGTCTTACTCAACTAGCTGAATTTCTTTCAAAAATTCAAGATAAATTTGGTGAATGTTAATTGTTACCAGGTTTGAACGAAATTTTTTTTTTGTTATAATAAATGTACTTTTATTTAATGTATCGTAGCTGAACCGGAAATGTTGGATATTCCTGCTTGCCAAATGGTATGGATTTCTTCTAAAATTGATGATATCGAAAAAGTATTAAGTCAATTTGGTCGTGAAATGGAATAAAAAGTAGATGCTACAATAATAACAACTCAACTTATGAAACATAATCAATCAAATTAAAAACATTAGATTTTTATTTAATTTTTTTTGTAACTGTTACACCTTTCTTTATTTCTGATTTAAAACAAAACGAAGAAAAATAAAATGTATCGTATTTCTCACTTTCAGTCTTATTTCGCTCTTTGTATTCTAAGAAAAAAAAAATACTCGAGAGAAAAGAGAAAAAAATGCTGATAAACATAATGCAATGATGCCAGAGAAGAAGAAAGAGAACATTCTTATGTGAGAAGATATTTGTCCTGACATAACACCTTCTCCTTTTCAGTAGAAGCGAAAGAGAGAAAACGTTCAAATACGATATTGAAAAACATATTAAGCACAATAAATAGGGTGTGGCCGTGTCTGTGAATATGAAGAAGCAAAACAGTCATACCTACCTACATGGGTACCTTTTTTTCTCAATGAACAAGTAAAAGTAATCAGATTCGTTTCCAACTAGTTTTCTATTTATCTTTTAAGTTCAAAAATATAAAATGAGGATCGTAAGTGATTTCGAGATTAGAATGAAGGTAACACTATGGTAGTCCAATGTAATTGATTAATTTCATTAACAATTCAACGTAAAGAATCAATCATCTATACATTCCTACTGGTCAAATTAAAGGACACACATCTAATTTTTTTTTTGCTTATTTTCTCGCACCATTATTGTTTGATCTCTTATTATTATTATTTTTCCAGAATATAAAATTCAGTAGACATATATAAGAGTTCTTGCTCTGGATTTCAAGTTCAATTTGACAACTTTATATAAAAGCTGATGTCAAAATACGTTTCTATATATAGCTTGTGTTCACTTTCTTTACTTTCATATATTTACTATGTTCCAACTGATCAATACTTGCTTTCATTTCAGTATGACAAGTGATTTCGATTAAGTGATCGTTTCATAGAACGCAAGATTATATACATTTTAATATCTTTGGGATTTAAATTTCTGTTTTTCCGAAATTACTTCGAATTATTTTAACGAACGAAATCATTTGTAGTATTCTGTATCATGATAAAAAATATTCTTTATTGAAACAAATCTTAAGAAAAGAAATACTATTTACCATAAAGGAAAACATTGATGAAAATGTTTTGGACGAACAAAGAGCTCATTTGTATCAAGACTTTGCAAGTTAGCACAGTTGTGACGTACTGCATCATTGGTAAAATAATCCGTTACCATTGCAAATACTTCGTAATCGATAGTAAGTTTGAGCAAACGAGGCAAATGGGTATTTTTCTCGAAGAGAAACTGTTCAGCATAATTCACATGTGATATATGAAGACTGAGTGCCAGAAGATGAGGAAATACAACCAATGTAGATGAATGTTGTTTATTTTTTTGTGGACAGGTATTTACTATATGTAAATCTTCAAGACATGAAAAATCTTGAGATACTAATTTAAATAATTCATGTTCAAATGGATTTGTATCATTCATTATTAAGCATGGAACTTTATTAAATATGCCACCTCGAAAAAATTTATTAAGATTAATAAAAATTTCAAATTGATATGGAAGTGAATAGACATGATATCTGATTATGGACTCTGTTGAATTATAACCGGCATAGGAACAAACTTGATTAAATCCTCTTTTGGTGAAACTAAATTGAATGTCATTATTTAATAGAAAATCACTTCTAATATTGATGTTAATAATTTCAGTAATTATACTGAAAGTAAATTTGTTTAGTCGTGGCATATGAACAAGAATTTCATCATATAAATGATTGCCATCAATATAAGTTGAGTCATTTCTTAATATTGTAAGAAATAATGTCAATTCTTCAAGATTTGACATTCGATGAAGTACGTAGTGGGACAATTTGCTCATCAGAAAATATTGTGTGAGGACCGGAGATTAATGAAAATTGTTTTAATTTGAGAAGCTTTTTCTATAAAGTAAAACAAACAACAAAGACTATCTATATGTTTACTTCGGTATTTTTCGTCACATACTGATCCAAGTGTACTTACTGTATTATCTATTTTTGATATTGATTCGAAATATGAAGTATTGTGACGATCAATATGGATAAACATTCGAGACGTTCATCAAGAAGGTAAAGACAATCATCAAAAATATTAATATCAATTTTCATTTTAATAAGAGTTGAAGACATACAACTTGTTAATGAGAAATTAAAAGTCGAAATTCTCACATGTTCATTAGATAATTGTTGAGAAAAGGTCAAATCGCTTAATCGTTTACTTATAGATAATATTAATGGAAATAAATTTGAGTTGTTTTCATCAAATAATTCTGCTCTTGCTTCATTTTTGATTTCAACAACGAGATGTGTGATTGTGTTAGTGAGAAGATAACGAAGAATTGTATTACCTACGATGTACGGAAAACATATATTCTTTATTTCAAACATGCTTCTTTAATATAGAAGAAAATGTTTACAAAGCAGAATCATGAGAACAGGCAAAAATAAAGAACAAATTGATAAAATGTTCGCATTATGAAAACAAACACAGACGGATATCATCTACTCCGAATTAGTCTAGTCCTGGACATCATGAGTAGTCTAGTTCATTTCTTTTTTTTATTCGAAGATATGTTCTACATGAATATATTTAAGTGTGAAAGTTTATGATAGTAAATTAATTTCTTCTACTCAAATGCATTTAAATCATTTGAAATTGACAAGATATATGTAGAATGTTAGAATAATTAACAAATGGTTCGATTTGAGAAAGAGCTAAGTCAGCATGCCCTCGAAGAGTAACATTAGAACAAATGATCATTTTTTCATTGATGTAAAACAAACACATATTTAAAAGAACTCTTGAATATCGATAGTTTACAGAAGATTACATTCTTTTTGTTATCGATAGATCATCCTAGTCAATATGACTGATAAAGATTATCTTAATTATCAACTTAGCAATAATTATACGTTAAATTTTCTTTCATTACTTGTTTTTTCTTCATAGAAGAAATTTTTTCATGATATTACAAATGCGAATATTTTTTCAAATTGTCGTCATTTTTATCTTTTCTCTACAGATTCTGATATCCAGATATTTTCAATCAATTAGCAAACTCAAAAAAATTTCATCAATCAAGATGTAGCCAAGAAGACATGATCATCAATTCATATGTAACAATGTTTGGTTGATTAAAACAAAGAATATAAAATAGTGTACCTGTTAAATATTGAATAAATGTTTCAATTCGAAAATGAATAAGTGATAACGAGTAAATTTGAGGATAATCAACAGTATAAAGTATGCCTTCAATTGAATGTGGTTCACAAGTGAGTTTATTTATTTGATGATGAATTCGATGTAAGATTTTTTAGCAAATTCTATCAAGCATTTGATTATCTATTGAAGATATACATTTAAATGATGATTTCACAGATAAATCAAGTTTATTTATATAAAGAGGATCAAACAATAATTGATTAAATCGTTCATTAACATCCACTAATGAAAAGAGGACATCGATCATATTCAATTTCTTGAAAATCTTACATAATATTTCATCGGGCAAATCGAGAATATTGATATCCTTGTTCGTTGAAATGTCCATGTTGAATGAGTACTACCTATTGATTTCGTTCAATATATAGATATATGTCTTCATTTCGTCTTTGCCGTTCGTGACAAAAATGAAGAATATATGTTAATGTATGATGACGTTAGACAATAACATATAATGTTATGTTTCTTCCTGTCCAACATTTTCCGTCATTCATTCGTTGAATGATTGAAAAATACCGAAAAGAAAAATATCAAAAAAATATTTCGAGCGAGAAATATAGATAAGAAAAAGAAAGAAAAGAAAAACGTCAAAATGTAGAAATATCGAAAAAAACATCGACAATAAAAAACATGAAAAGAAAAATATCAAAAGTTATGACGGTGACAGGTTGGTGGGTTTGAATATTTAAAACATTCTTCATTTCGTTGTTCCATACTTGTGCTGCTACCATTTTCTCTGACTACAATATCTATATCTATATATACACAGTAGAGTGAATTACTTCCTACTATAATTAGCTTCCTCCTCATTAATATCTTTACGTTATCATATCTTTGCTTTGTTTTTGAATTCAAGCTCACTATCAATCAATGAAATGAATTATATGAACTTATTGAAGTAAAGAATGATTATAATATATATATATATATATTATTTTATATTGTTTGATGCATGACTAGGATAACATTAGAATAGTTATTTTTATTTGTTGCTTATAATATTTGGCTAATTTATTTATAATGTCAATCATACTACGAATGATTCTGTGCTCGTAGTTATTAGTCATTTTTTAGTCCTAAACATTTTTCTATTGATGCTTTGCTTTTGAAGGTTATTCTATTCGAGATTTTTCCCATCATACCTATTAGTCGTTAGTTGGTCAAGTCATCATTGTTTTTTTGAAATGCTTATCGAATAGCGCATTGTTTATACCTTATAATGTGGCCTTTACAATCAAACGTTCATTATTTGGTATTTTATTACAACAATTGACATTCACTAATCAATGAATCATTGAACACGGTGAAATCTTACGATTTATTAAATTTTCAAGTTTGAACATTGAAAATTGAATATTATAAAATCTTTGCAAATTATCCGTGTGATAGTTCAAATAGTAGCACTCACAACTGTTGTGTCATTTTCTCAAATCTTGAAGTTTTTGATGATCCAGTAAATATGAAAACGGGGTGGGGTGTGGGTGTAGGTATGCGTGTGTGTGTGAACAATTCTATCACTCACACCCACCACCAGCTATATGCATTCTCCACTTATTTGTGTTTTTTACCGAGTATCTTCAAGTCTTATATAAACTTAAGGAAAAATCTTGAAATGTTCGCCTTCACTATTTTTCTTCAATTTTTTATAAGCTTCAGATCGACAAAAATCCATCGAAAGGCTGATATTCAACTGCAATATATAAGTGAACAGCACAGATGGAATGAGTTCTTCAATATGTATTTATATTGGATATGAACAAGCAGATCTCACGAGGGACGTATCCGAAGTGTTTTTGAACTTTCCACATCATCTCTTTTACCTGTCTAGATTTCAGTGAGATAGGGAAAACTTTTGAAGAGTTCGTACTTATGTTTTTTTTGCTGCTGGGGTATGGTTTATGTTACAACAAACAATAACACATTTTTGTATGTTTTTAAAATTATTATTTGCATAAGATTCTCACTAAAATAGGAAATCGAAACATTTTTATTAAATTAATACCTCTCGTTTATTTGTGAATAAATGAACTTTTCTTTCTGAAACTCATTCTATAGGGATGGTGTATACAAAGAGACACCTCAAGATTGATCCTGGAAATTTTCAATACAATCAAAGATTGTCTTTATTTTAACTATTTTTATGCAATGAAGAGAGATGTTGGAGTTCTGGTTTGATCTGCAGTTTATAGTTTTTGTAACTCGTCATATTTCAGATATTTCTATATAAACTATGAATTTCATTAAATCGCCTTTTCGTGAAGTCTAATTTAAGTATTGTATCACACTGTTTCTTTTTATTCATTAGAAAAACTGTCAGAAACTAGGTTCCTCATAATTACAGTGTTAGAATTTCATAATTCAATCTACTTAAAGATTTAAATCATTTGTTTGACATATTTTTAGTCTCGAGTGACTTTTGTATTAGAAAAAATGAGAAATATATGATTCTATTCTCATCTTAGCATTAACTATTTTAGCGCAATAAAGAGTTATAAGTACGAATGCTTCTAGGATTTTACTACTCTCATAGTGACATAATTATAGTCAAAAGATGAAGTCAAAAGTTCAAAATCACTTAAGGTACATTTCTCGTCATTTTTCGTCACCTAACAATAGAAACTAAAGTTCTCATCAGGATAGACACTAATGTAATACGACTGACGTTGCTCATGCCCACGTGAACATTTGGCAACGAAAATCTGTCAACGAGCGAATAGAATTCAAGGTATCAGTACGATATTATATATTTATAGACAAAACTAGAATTAAGTTTTTTAAAAGCTCGAATCTAGAATTTCTCTTTTATTTGAACATAGACGAGAACCAAATAAAGAATGATTTGACTCATGCCTAATTCATTTAGATATAAGATAAAGTACAAAACTCAAAATGATTCATTTTTTGCGTATATAAAGCTATGCTTTGAGAACTCTAATTAGTTAAATATGAAGAATTTCAAATGGTTTATATTATACATATTCATGTTCTAGAAATGAATTAACCAAATAAATGTATAATTCTATCGCCTTCATCATAATTTTTATTCGTAAGTAAATAATTCACTGATGTATCGAATGAAATCAGAGATGGGCAAGTTAGCTATTTTAAGACTCAAGAACAAGTCAAGTCAAAAATGATTTGAATTTCCCAGCTGTGAATGAAACAATTAAAAAATGTTGAGTTCGATCACAAGCACTGGGTTGTACAAGACCATCAGAATATTGATGATAAATATTGGCAACTTCAACTCCTTTGTCGATAATCGATCGATGCATTTTACTTTCATTTTGATACTGTTGATTAGAAGAATGATAATAATATTTATGTGCTCGAGCACACGATTACTTTAATGTTATTGTTTAAAATTCATTTTGTTCCATTAATTGTCTATAAGTTTGATATAACAGAACATAAAATTGACTAAGATCATACACTAATCTAGCTATTTCTAACACTTCAAAAGAATTGAGAACATGCCGCAAAATTTTCATAGATATTTGTGAAAGGTGTGGTCCTCACTGTAGTTTTGTCTTTCTATTCTTTGCACTCACACTCTCACACACTCACGCTCACACCCTTGTTCATAGAAATAACTCATACTCTTGTTAAGACGAGCAGTCACAAGTTCTGCGGGTGGGTGTGGGTGTCAGTGGGGATCTGGTTTTACTACACCCACACTTCACACCCCCAGATTCATTTTGGTGCAGGAAAATATAGTGTAATAAAGTGCATCATTCTTTTTACGTGAAGCACAATATATATAAATTTCAAGTTTAGATAGTCAAAACATTCATTTGCTAAAATATTTTACTTTTCTATTTAACTTACATAGACTGTCCTTATTAGAACCACTTTTTGCTTAGTGTTCTTAATAGGCAAAGCACTTATGAGAAGGACAAATTCAATCATTGACGAACTATCGCTAATTACTCAGCTATTTTCAAGATAAATAAATGACTTTTTCATAGATTGATTCAATAGACCTATCTCTACTTAAAAATATGGAAAAAATCTAATTATTGACATGGAGATCGTTTAAGGGGATCCCCTTTCCGGCGTTTCTCGAGAATGGCTCTACAAAAATCATGAAACTTTCAGGGTAGATAGATCTCGAAGGGTATAGCAAAAATTGTCATAGACTCAAAAATTCCAGATCCTTTCTTCAGGGAGATACAGGGTCTCCAAAGCCTAAAAATGGGTAGAAGTTTTTCCCCGCAAAACTTTATACTACGTCTTTCTGAAATGAAATTTTTTCTGTGACAACTAGGATCAAATCCGGGTGTGTCTTTTTTTTCTTCGAAAAATATTGTTCCTATACTTCAGGAGAGGCAAAACAACGAAGGCACTACCAAAAACGTGTTTTTTTCGATGGTGCCTGTTTTTGAAGGGCTGCAAAATCTCATAGGAACAATATTATCAAGAAAGAAAAAAGAGACACACCTCAATCCGATCAAAGTACTTATTAAAAGAACTTTGAGTCCGATCGATTAAACTGCCGGAGAGAAAATGTGGAAAAACTTCATTTTTTGTCTAAAAATTTGATTTTGAGAAAAATGCAAAGAAAGATTGTTTTTTTTGACTTTTTAAGCAAAAAATTCAGTTGCTTTTCAAATTTTTTACCTGTAAAGACGTGGTTCTCCCTTCTTAAAATATGTTCATCAGATAGAGGGCATATATGTCAACATACCCAACATCAAAAATGAAAAACGAAAAAGCTGAAAATTTTGGGTCGGCAAAGGGGGTCCCCTTAAAAGAAAATGAAACCTGTAAGACATTTGAAAAACTGTTCTAATTAGGAACAGGTGCTGTGAGCCGTTTTCTAGGTTCACGGACTTCGCGAAAAGTACACGATTTCGAAATCTGCCGCAGCCTACAATGAGCTATCGTTTAATCGTTTGATTGGTCCAGCCGGTGATCGTTTCACCGGTTGATTGGTCTAGCCGGGAATTGTTTCACCGCTTTTCGGTAAGTACGGTAGAATGGTGAATAATTAATTGGCACCGTTCCACCCCTAGGTGTAGGTGTAGGTGTGTGGCTGTGAGTGCAGTACCGTGGACGAAGAGAACACCCACACCCACACCCACACCTACACCCCACACCCACCCACACCCACACCTGCACCCACACCCTCCTCTTGAACATTTCTAGTGTTTTTTTGTTAGAAATTAAAAGTCTTTCCTCTACTTCTCTGTGCGACATCTTGTGACTCAATGAGCTGTAAAAGACACACTTTCTATGTTCGCCGTAGACCAAATCTTTTTTCTCTATTCTATCATTTCAGAAGAGAAGACGCCGCACTGTTTGACAAAACTTTCTTTCTTCAGGTAACATTTTCTTTGTCTCGCTTCGAGAAAGTATCATCTATATTTTTTCTTTGCATCACACTCTTGACGTTCTATCGAGGCTCAAAAGGAAAGAAAAAAAGGTTGCTATCTTATATATCACATTCTCCAACTAACAGCTCACTTGTATTCTATTCTGAAATAACTATTTTTCTTTTTCTTCCTTCTTGTTTCGTTACATAAAATGTTCTGCGCAAATCATTAACAAAAAAAATATTACTTAACAAAATAGAGATACAAGAAGGTCTTTCATATAATTTCAATCAAACATGGGTGTGTCTACTGATTGCATTGTGAACGTTCACGCATCTCCTCTTGAGCACCTACTCTGCTCGATCTGTCATGAAATCCTATGGCACTCTGTTACATGTGAAACTTGTGAGTGTAGCTTTTGTGAAGCATGTCTCAGTCGACGGTTTCAACGTCAACAACGATGTCCTAACGCTTGCGAATACCGACAACGAGCTCGTTCGACGCATCTTCTTGTTCAACTATTATCAAAATTAAAAGTCATCCGCAAGAATAAGATCAATGGATGTACTGAGATCATCCCTTATGAAGCATTAGAAAATCATGAACAAACATGTGATTATGAAATGAAAACGTGTCAAGGTTGTCTGCAGTCACTATTAAAGCAAGATATTGATCGACATGAACTGCATTGTGATCACGTCGAGATCTTATGTAATAATTGTCAAATAACATATCGCCGACGGGATGGACATGATGCAATGCAATGTCTGAGTAATCAAATGAAAAATCAAAACGATCTGCTTGAGCGCAAACTAACATCGTTAGAGAATGATGTTAAACGGCAAACGGAGTTATTGAATAATATGGATCAACAACAAAAAGCGTTGATTGAACGATTAGATAGACAGTCAAAAGAAGCAGAGGGTAAGAAGTGCACGTAGTGAAAGGACCTGATGTGTGACGTGTCTCGCTCAGGTAATTAAATTGAGGTTGTCATGTGCATAGAAAGAACTGCGTATTGTAAAAGTCTTTGGCAGGAACTCTATCTTCACTTCTTCTAGAGAAAACAAGAAAAAATATTCGATTCGACGACGTTCCTCTTCGTCAATATAACTCATCGTCACACGAGCAAAAAAGTTACGATGGTTTTCTTTGGACTAATGGCACATTTATCCATTTGTCAGATCCAGAAAGTCATACATGTCAGAATGCTTTTAAACCTGGTCAACAGTGTGTGGCATATGCTAACGTACAGTTATGCAGTAGCTACACTGGTTATATATCCACGGAAAATCCGATATCAATTTCTTCTCTGAATAAAGATTAGACTTTCAATGTAGAATCAATAGAAGCTCTTTCGATTACAGACGACGATTCATATGACACGCACATCAACGGAATGAGAAATAACCGAGCATGTTTTACCAGAGGCATCAGATTAAATAATGAATTGCAATTAATTATATTAAATTGGACCAATATTGATACACTAACTATTGCAGTCGGTCACCAATATCGGAAAAGCTTTGAATTTGCAATGAGCCAAATCGTCTGTACATTATCATGAATGGTATATACGTCGATCTACTTAACAGTTAGACTTTTTCTGCTTTTTGATTTTGTAATTTGTTGTATCTTTCCATATGATTCAGTCATAAAACTATTCAGATGACCAAAAATTTTGTATTCACTCGTACTGCTTGATTGAAGTATGTGAGTGAGATGATCTAAACCCACACCCACACCCTTCCTCACATTTTCTATTTGTAATTTCATTTAATGAAAAATTTTCCATAATGAATTTAGATGTTGCTTACTCAAATAATGATTTGATAAATTACAACGATGAATCTATAGAAAAAAATTTCAGATGATTCAGTGTCAACGAGTTAATGTCCATACTTGTTCATAACAACCAAAGTCTTTCAACAAACAGTTCACAATGAATTTTCACATTTCAATACTTTATGTTCATAAAGGTTTTCAACTGAATCTAACGTTGAGA
This sequence comes from Rotaria sp. Silwood2, assembly GCA_905329745.1. NCBI lineage: Eukaryota > Metazoa > Rotifera > Eurotatoria > Philodinida > Philodinidae > Rotaria > Rotaria sp. Silwood2. The sequence goes on from CAJNSZ010000229.1 coordinate 84,612, forward strand.
AATAAGATGAGCATAAGACTTGTTAGTTGGTAATTTGGTATGACACCTATCCCATCACAACAGCAGCATTTAATTGGTAGGGTGTGGATGTGGCTTGGATCTATAGGGTGTGGATGTGGCTTGGATCTATAGGGTGTGGGTGTGGGTGTGGGTGTGGGTGTGGGTGTGAGTGTGAGTGTGGGTGTGGGTGTGGCTGTGGCTGTGGGTGTGGGTGGGTGTCGGTGTGGGTGTGGGTGTGGAGTATGTACCCAGATAGTTCACACCCACACCCACACCCACACCCTGCTACAACAACAAACACAACGTGATTTCAGTGTAAATATCATCTCTTCAGAAATAAAGATGCTTATCTGATTTAAATTCTGAACTGAATGCATTTGCATTAGCGAACCATTCAGCAATTAATCAAGTGATAAGATATCTCTGTTATCAGTGAAATTACAATACTGAGAAATATTTAGCTGATTTAGGATTATAACTTCATACAAGTGGGTGTAGTCAAAACTCAAGTTTAAATAATCTTGATCTAGATAAAGCGCTGACACTGAAGAATCATATAAATTTGAGCCATGCAGATATTGATTGCATCAAAAACATATTAAAAATCATGCTGATAATTTAATTCTATCTCTCAAAAATTGTCGCAATGATGAAGGTATTTAAGTAGGAAATCGCCAACAACCTATACCGCTACCAGTTCAATGCTTGATTGATGTTTTACATTCAGAACATATCCATGTACCGAAGCTTTTATCTTATAATGAGACAACGATGCACGATCACGCTCGTTCAATGTCTATTAATAAGTCAACTGAAAACCTAGTATGTGATCCCAACATTGTTTACAAAAGGGTATGGGCGTGGATGAAAGGAACAAACGGTGAAAGGTTTCCGATCTCAAAGAAAGTAAACTGTGGAAAAACAAAAAGCTTCAGAAAAGTGATTACGGTTGTCATGTGGACATGAATAAATAGAAACGTGCTCACTCATGTCAACACTCACAACGGTTAGGCACATCCATATCAATCTACATCTTCGATTGAACTTTGTTTGATAGTCACTCATACAACAAGAATGGTGATAGCGAGATTAAAGGAAGATTTTTGTAGTCAAATCTATGATTTCGCGGGAAGGTATTGTGAAAAAAATTGAAAATCATTCGTTTAAGAATTGACAAATAACTCTGCGATCTAAATTCGAAAGTGGCTGAATTAATAGAACATTAGCATTTTGCTGGAGAGATGGTTTTCGAATAGTGTCGTCACTGGAAACTCTTCACAGGAAGGATGCAAGCCATCAGAAAAGTTTCTGTAGAGGAAGCAAAAATCCGCTTCACTGTGGAAATAACTTGTTTGCCCGTGAACGACCCGGACTTTGCAGTACTTGTAGCCAGGCTATCACTTTCACAGAAGATCTCTTCTTAAACTGGACGTGTTTATGTCAAAAATGAGATTTGAAGATGAAAGTCGAACAATTAAATTCTTGAGGTGCAGCGAAGACACAGTCCAAAATACAAATGAACGTGACTGACTATAGATTGTGAATTTGATTTGATCAAGGGGCCAAAAACTCTATCAACTGCTTACAGTGACAGCTAGACTTTTGAAAAATTTTGCTTTTGAAGTGATTTTAAGTCATTGTTGTATAACTGACTCAGTGGACGACAACAGCAATATCCATACTTAGAGTGATAGCACAAATCTATTGAATGATTGTATCGCAGTTTTTTCTTCTGTAAAGATTAATTTTTGGAAGAAAAATTAATTACTGGTAAGCGTTGGAGCTATATCGAATTTCTATTTATCGAAAGATCACATCGTGCCCTTCTTCATCTTCAGCAAATATGAAAACTATTACCTATTCATTAAATATAAAGATGAATACCGCTCCTATTCTGTCTCATTGCAACGAAAACGATGGTTTCAACAATACTTCGTTGTTTCCTATTCATTCTATTCAGGTAATTACAAAATCTTTTTTTTGTCTATTCATCTAATGTTAAACAATCTTTTTTTAAAGTCTTACAGGTTTGATTCTTGTTTCGTTTTGCATGTCCTGCTATTAATTTATTATGTCGCTAGTTCGAGTCAAATCTCAACTTTGCCATGGAATGCCTCAATATGCTCGATGTTCGCCAAATAGTGCGTGTGCCTGTTTCCATATAGCAGGTGCTATTGATATTGGTGTTTGTAGCGATGAATTCGTCGATTGTTCTGAACTAGTTACATGTGAACAATCAAGCAACCTTTGTCATGAACCTAACCATAGATGTGTTCATCATCCTCGATGTCACAATCTTCCTGTTTGTTATCCGATCCCGAGTTTCAATCAGCAACTTTGTCCACCGATAGCAAGTAAGAAAAAAACAGTGATCTATAGATTCAAATGAAAGCCGAATCTTTCTTAAAGTTATGTCTTCATCCTTCACATACTCTTACATATGCAATTCATGTTGGTGTAGGAACATGGGAGAAGAGTTGAAGAGTCTTTGAAAAAAAAATAGATAAAGCATGACAGAGACAAAACGAATTGCAATTTATTGAAGAAAGGATTTTATCTCTTCTCATGGGCTATATTCATCGATTTGAAATACAGAGTTTGCTGCAGTTATATCCAGTAATGCATGGAGACGTAGTGAACTTTTGAATGTACGTCAAAGACCGAAGCAAATTGAACAATTGATTATTCGATTCGATTCAACTCTGTCAAACGTTCCAAATCTTAGGATATCGATAAGAGCGCATCAATTCTATTGTGTTACATTTCTCTTTATTCACAGTTTTCGTTGTACACTTGATTGATTTTTGTGAATATTGAGTTCACTCGACAGCATTTTTTCAAAACGAATGTGATCGACACCTGGCTCGAAAGAAAACGTATTTATAATTCTCTCGGTTATGTTTCTCATGACTGAACTTGCGAAATTGAAGGCTGATCATTTAGATATGACGCAATAATTACTAGAGTTCAAGAGGGCTTTAGCCATTGACTGATCTGAATATGCTACTAATGGTCAGTAATGCACCTGTGTATATAAATTATATTTCACAGCTTGTAGTACCACTGACTCACGTCAGCCGCTTGAATAAATTACCAATAAGCGCGGAATTCATATTGGCGTGCTGTCCTTGGTATGGCTACCTTATTTTGCAGGTTATTCTTGCGTGTATCCAACATTTGAGACTTTTTTTTTAACAGAAGAATGTAAACATTGAAACTGACTGGCAGCGAGAGAGACGAGAGAGAGAGCTCGTAACAATTTATCATCACCCTGTTATTTTTTTTCGAGTACTCTTTTTAATTTATTTCACCCATACTGCTGATATGAAGGCAGAATATTCTAATGTTTTGAGATGAACACACTGACAGATGGGAAAATTCATGTGAGAGGCTAAAATCACAAACTTCATACTTCGAATAAGGATCTTATACTACTGCAACATTAGCCAGTGTATTTAAATCTTTTTTCGTATTTAAACTACAACAGAATTGATGAATTGGAGCAGAATGGTCTCGGTAGATTCTGTTCAATTCAATGCGATTCGATTCGAGTTGATTCCGTCGAATCACATCGAATGAAATTGTCGAAAATTTTATTGGGTTTTCGGTCTTCGATGAACACAGGCTTTCCATCAACGGTCTCTTTTCAGACCATTTGAGATCAGCACTTTACTTTGAAACACTGCTTAGGCTTCATCTAAAATTTAAGTGTACCAAGTTCTATATTGCATTATATATCAGACCTAAAATTATATGCTTTGTTTACATAAATGTTCTATGATAATGAATAGCAAGAAACACTACAACTGCAGCTACAATTCCAACTGCAACTACAACTACAACTACAACCACTACTCAGCAGTCAGGTAAACTTTATATTAACGATCTTTTTCTTTAGTACGTACTAATTTTTAATCAAGTATATAGAGTTGCTTTGTATACACTCTTACTCTGAGACTAGCTATAGGTTACATTGATGAAATCAACGATCTTATATCATGGATGATTCGATCTATATCATATGAAAAAAAATCGATTAATAGTAATTCCTATGTTGACTATTTTTCGTCATTATTGAATTTTGCTTCGTTTTATTGACATCTACAAAACGAAAGCCATTCTTCCTCTTCGTTTGATACTACTATATATGCTGCCTTTCAACCAAAGATGCTCTATTTATATTTAAGAAAATATTCCACTTCACATACTGTAAAAATGCACTGGATTCTAAAGGTTTCATTCATACTTTTCGCTACCAAGATGGCAGAGCTGCTTTTTACTCTCCGAAAAAGAGTAATAATTTCACTGTCGAACGATATAAGATTATTCAAAAACTAATTAGTTGATCATTTTCAAGAATGACAAAAATTTGTCCAGAGGGAATTTTGATTGTCATATGCACTTCATGCATGTCATTTAGTGCATATAAATCAACTGAGGATATTTGACATATACAGAGAGATATTGCCTCGTGTTCTAGAGGATCTTTCGTAATGACTCACTAGAAAAACATAGGTAGCACAAATATAGGATACATGGAGACAGAGCAGTGAAGAATTGGAACTAGTCTGACTATGAAAACATATCCGCAAGCCTGGATGCTGTAAGAAAACCACGGTTGACGAACAAGATTTTTACAAATTTTAATTGATCTGACTCCCTTATTGTGTTTTAAATCGAGAAGTATTGGATGATTTCTTGTCACTTCATTGAAATCGGCTTTCAGGCATTTCAGTAAATTACGAGATGCCTCAAAGAAAAAATGATGGGTGTAGGATGTGGAGTGTGACTGAAGTGAGAATGCATACCCACACCTCACAGGCAAACACTTTCTGCAAATGCAGTTAATACTGTGAATACGATTGAGAGTGGATCCTGAAACAATCTCACTAAATGCCCTTGCTTTCTCATCACATTCATAGCCAAGATTAGCATTTTTTTGGGAAGAATTGCAGACACTTATTCATGAAAAATTCTCAAGAGAGATCTGACACTTACAATGAAGATTCTCTGAGGGTGTGAATATTTTGCTTTTTACACTGACACTCACACCTGCATTTCAACGGCTGAGATTCTACCACAGGAGAATTTGTTCTTCATCCATCTCTTTTTAGCAACAGTTATTTGCGCATTAGAGATAATCGATGTGAGTGAACAGAAGACCCGCACTCACACCTAAACCCTGATCAGAGTTAACTTAGTTAATCGAAACTTTTTCTTTTACTTTTCTCGAAAACTCTTCGGGTTGAAAAATTTGAAAAATATTTTTCTTTGGGTTCTAGTGAACAAAACATCATTTAAAATACAGAATACGATGCTGGTGATGAATATCTAGTTGCTTTGAACTTTTCTTGATTACATTCTTGCTCAATCTTTGATATTCTGAAAAGTATGACATTTCGTAATGAACATTATTTATAGTTGGTTATTCGATGCAGTAACGCTTGTCAAGAAATGACCTGATGTTTTGCGAACTAGTTAAAACTTGAACAACTTTTATATACACCATTTATTTGTATGTTGCTTCACTCCGTGGTAGAATTCTAAACTCAGTTTCACCGAAAAGAAATTCTGCGTCGGCTCACATTTTCCAAATAGCTCAGCTCGACCCAAAGGTAAATCAATTAAACTTGTATCGATAGTAGATCTACATATTCTGTACCTATAATAGAAGTTTCAAAGAATTTTCCATTGCCATTGACCAGAAGTAGATGCTGAAATGAAAAAATAATGAAATTGAATAACGCTTAGACATAGTGTTATGTTAATCATCGATGTTAAGCGTTTGCAAAGTTTGTAAATCATTCAAAATGAAATTTATAAAAAAAATATCTGTTGACTTGCGTTGCTTTGAAATATTCGCTTACATCAATGCTTTGTAACCAGCAGTTACATTGTTTTTTCATCTTGATTCATGCCGATATCAAGTTAACTTGGATATTTAGAACGTTTACTAGGTTGATATTGGAACCAATATATATTCTTCATGGACACATCTCAATTTTTTTTTTCAATGATAATTCATTTTCGTTCATGTATTATCAGCATACGACCGAAAATATCGACTTAGTATAGTTTCCGGACCATGGAATATGAGCCGATTCTAATAGCAAAACCCAATGGTTCAATGGAACTTATGAGGAATCAGCCCCAATTGTCCATTCATTTTTTTAAACGAAGATATACTCAAAAGATAGACCTCATTGAGTTAGTAAACATTGTACAATGGTTTTCTTTTTCGGGTTTTCTGTGCGGAGATATACAATTTTTACTGTTTACTAGTATTGCTCTACTAATATACTAATATCTTTGATATTTTCACTGAAAATGCTCTGATCCAGCTCAAATTGATATCAGTAGTAAACATGTGCGGGCGGGTCTGAAGGCGAAGGAAGCAATTGCCTCCTCTGAAAAATTGGTGCAGGGGAGGGGACGGGGTGCCTATCATTCAGGAACGTAAGTAACGAACGGTCAGTGACACTCTGTCTCCGGATGTGCTGATAAGTGGTTTTTCAACAGCTAGCTACGAACGTTTTTCACGAAAACTTTCTAGAAAGCGTTTTGCTTCGTAAGTAAAGTTTGCTTCATAATTCTCAAAATGATAATACATATTTTGTTTTCATTCCGGCATACGGGCTTCTAATTTTAAGCATGCTTTCGCTTGTTTTATTTTTAAGCGACGAATACTATGATGATTGCCCCAAATCTACTGTTAAATCCCGGTGCCGAAGCTGGATCTATTGTTGGTTGGAATCAAACTAGTCCTTCGATTGTCATTGTTGATTCAAATGGAGCATTCAATAGCGGTTATTATCCACATAGTGGATCTTATTGTTTTGCTGGCGGACATGAAATAAATGATTCACCATCAGGATTAATTCAAAATGTTAAACTTCTTCGTGGTGTTCAAGGTTTCACGGAAAGTCAACTTGACTCACATTTTCTCAGAGCGGAACTCGTTTTTTATTATCAAACTTGGGACAGTTTTTTTATGCGTCATGATCAAGTGGAAGTTAGTTTGACATTTCTATCATCTTCATCCTCTATATTGAACACAGCAACTACAGGAGAACTTGCTTGCAAGACATCAAATCCAGGATGGTGTCGTTATATCAGGGCGTTTCCGTTACCAAGGGGTACACGAAGCATTGATTATAAAATTAAATTCATTCGAAAAGACCTGGGAGGCTCAAACATCGATTCCTATATTGATGATAATTCATTGAGAATCCTATAAACGATTGTTTTTTCTTTTTCACACTGGTAAAATCATTCACCTTTCAAAACTGTTTTTCTCGAAAATATTTTCAATAAATCGTCGTGGACGCTGAATAAGAAACATTTCCGAAAAATATTAATCACGACTTATCAAATCACATCGTGACTTTGTTTACGTATAGGTTGGGAGTGTGGGTGTCACTAAGCACAAGAAATAGACGCACACCCACATTTTCAAGCCGTAAGGTTTTAATTTATAATGATTCTTGTAAAATCTACTAGTAATCATAGTTTTAGTGAAGGATAATGGCTAAAGTCAAATAAACGTACCTTGTGTTAATATTTGCGTATGATATTTAGATATTCGACGCGATAGTCAATTACACAATGTGAGATTTTCTTTTTCTTTTATTAATTTTCATTATATTGAAGTGAAATTGATTGAAAGTATGTATAATCTTTATAATTACTTTGCACACGTAAAGAATTTTTGTTGATAGGCAGACATCGTTGAAATGCAACTCTTTTTGCTGGATAAATTATATATTGAAGAAATAAACACAGAAAGGAAAATATCAATAGAGTCGAGAATGGTTTGCTTCAATAGTTACTGTTATGTTGGGTAATTATTTTATAAGAACAGTCACTTGTTATTCATCTGCTTAATCCAAACAAAAACAAAAAGAAATTGCAAAATTTCAATATATTGTTGTTCTGAAATGATGTAATAGATGACGCGATAGTCTTACGAGGAAACATGCCTAACTGTTGAACGCCATTCTACTTGAGGATTTGGGTGTGGGTATGGGTGATTTGATGTAGGCAGGTTTCGTCTGCTCGTTCGTACTCATATTCATCCACACCCATACCCTGTGTTCGATTTTACGATAATGATATGATAAAATTCATTTTAATGTATATGTTGCAGTAGAAATTAAAATTCAGTAGAATTTAATTTTCACTGTGACATATAGATTATTTTTTATTTTGTCTATTAAATGTTTGGCCATGATTGAATACTCTCTACAGATTGATAAATGCTTATCTTTAATAACAAATAGTAAAGATGTATTTATTTTATATCATTTTTTATAGTATGATTCTTTGGATTCATTTGGCAAATGCTAAGTACTTCATTTTCTCTTTTTGACAAGCATCGTAACGTGGTATACATTCTATTAAAAAAAGAACAAACAATATTGATGGTACTTGTACAGAAAAAATTCTTTCAAAGAGTAATAAACAAGTTCAGTTTATACGGCAAAAAGGTTTTGAAATTGAATGCTCAAGATTATTTTTTATTCAAGATTTCTATTAAGTTGATGGTTCATCACTAATAACTCGATATTTGAACAAATTATACTAGACAATAGTATCATTTCTCGTTAGTATTAGACTATTTTGTGCATTACATGCGTCTGTATATCAGCATGATTAAATATAAAATCAAATGAACCAGAAAATTCTTGACGATTATACGAAAAATAAAGTCTTGCATATATAACCAGCAACAGTTAAATGGCAACATGTGTTCGACTAATTATGATTAGACATAATGACTCTATATGAGCTCCGAATTGAAAATCTACACTAAGTTCAGACGTATAATTACCATTGATTATATTATTGTATTCATCTACCATACACTGATCAGATAGTTTTAGTATACTATAAAATGGTTTCTTGTTAGAAATTCGAGCTATTTGTTGATTAATTATGTTTTTGAATGCATGACAATATGGACTACAATTATTTCCATAACATACAATAGACTTTTATTATATGATAAAATATTCGAAAGAATTCATAAATTAATGCAATATTTTTGTCCTTTAATTCAAGCGATATTAGATTCAGTTAAAGTTTTATAAAAAAAAAAAAATGATATATCTATTCTAATAATAAGATTATTAAAATTAATATTTTATCTTAGGTGAAATTTAAAAATAATTGTACATTATTGCTTTTACATTTTTAGAATATGAAAAGAAGGATATTATACAAGCATATTTTATACTAGACCGTCAAAGATACAAACGATTCATGAAAGTGAAGATATACTCTAAAGAAATATCATCAAATAGTCTTTCAGTATTTAAATATGTTTCAATAAAATATATATGATCTAAAAGACACTCATGTCATGATTTATGTAAAATATGATCATGGAAGCATTTTTGATAATTGATTCATTTTTCTAAACGTTAATCGCATTTAAACGTATGATGTCTTATATGGTCATCCTATATAATCATGTCTTACATATGTCCCGATTTTATACATTGATCAATTGTCCATTCTTTCTAAAAATATAGGTAATAGTATTATATATGAGAGCTGTAAAGCTAAATCTTTCTCGTTGTTTTCAAAACTGTATTAACGAGGGAATCGCCTCAGATATTTCATTTCGATTTCAATGAATTTTTGACTAGAGGCACTATATAGTGTTCTTATAAAATCTCTAAAATAAGGGTATGGATCTGGGTGTATGTCAACTAAACGCCCACACCCATACCGCACTGATAAGTTTTCTTTACAGTAAAAAGTAACTTTAAATTACATCTGAACAAGTTTTATTTTAATTGAATTTACAGTGTAATGTAGTTTTTACATTTACTCACCATTTGTGAAAATAAAAAGCTCTTGTACACATTTACTAGACTTTTGATATAGATATCTTTTTTTTTCGAATATAAACACGTCTAAAACGTAAGAAGCCAATGTATACAGACCTGATTCGAGATTAAACTTCGTTTGAAGTCCAAGAAGAATTATTTGACATGCGTTCAAATGCGATTAGGATAAAGATGATTTTCGTATGGGTCGAGTAATAACAAAACAATGGTGTATCCAAATGTATGGCAAAATTTTCCTACGTGTCTTTATTTTTTTTCATCTACAACAAAATCGTATTCATGCGTGTCTTTTGCAGATATTGTATGTAAAAATCTATTTGTAAGAACTTTTTATCTAGGTTCAAATTTAGTTCAGATGATGATGACCAAGATGATTATATTGACCATCTTTCTTACCACTAACTGCTGTGTCCTTTTTATATTCATAAAATGCAATTTGTTTTTTCGTTTATTTGCACTTGGCGATATACTCATGAGGTATATTTCTGCCAGATCGATCTATAGGATGTACAAAAAAGAACAAAAGCCATATATCATTGTAGTAAATTTGCATTTCTGTATGAAGCTTACATGTGGAATATGATGAGAAAAAAAACGACTAGTTATCTGTCTTCAAAATAGGCAAAACAGGTGTCGCACGAGTGAGAAAAAACGAATCACAATAGTGAGCAGAAGAGAATCATTCGATTATTATTTTCAATATAAAAAAAGCCGCAATATAATAGATTCATCTCTTGTTTATTATATTCATGTCAGAGACAATGGAAACAATTGGAATGGTAAATGAAGAAGCGTTAATCGATGCAGGATTTCGTAAAAGGTATGTTTTTAAAATATTTTGTACCCATCGCACCTATTTACACATATTTTTCTAGGAAAACATGTAAAAAGAACTTGCAAATAATCTGACTGAAAATCAATACACATCGAAAGTGTATAGCTAGAAAGTACTTTTCTCAGAAAACATTTAATTATTCTTTAAATTTCATAGAACTTTGTGAATGAACGTAAACAAAACGAACATAAGATTTTATAACTCTTGGAAAGCGTTATAAGCTGTTTTACAGGTCATTTAATGTATATGTGAATACACATATGCATTTCAAAATTCAACTCTTCGATTTTTTTCTGTATCTTAATGGAATTGTGTCGACAATTCAGTAAAATGATCATAGCTTAACTCCAAAGGCACATGTCAGAGAAGTCTTCAAGATTTTTGCTAGTCTCACTCGAGCATCTTTGTGTGTTTCATACGAGCTCAAATAATGGTTATCAGTTTGAGTGATTTTCTCATCAGCGGCTTTACAAGACTTTTCATTGGAAAAGCTCTATGAAAATGATCTGACTATTCTCTTATTACATTTGTTTTTTTCGAACTTTTCATTCAATGACTTTGTCCAAATAAATGCAATGAGATGAAAACTTTTTTTTCTGTAAAATTTGGGACAGAGTTCATTATTTGACCACATATCATTTATGAGTGAAAATATTTCATTATTACATTTATACTTTAAAAAAAGGCAACAGTGGACACAGTACTATTTTGCTCAGTTGGTTAATTTTGAATGCAATGTGCAAAGGAACTGTTGAACAAAGAAACCTCTGTGTATCATAATGAGGCGATGCCTAATTAGTTTGAGGAAACGAAAACAGGTAGTATGGTATGAAAACTTTGATTTGTGGATAAGCCATCATCAAAGATGCCAGCATTTATCATACATCCAGTGAGTGTTATATGATTAGTAAGATTTTGTTATATGTGGTTGTAAGATACCTGAATAATGAATCTTCAGAAAAACACTTAAGTCTTACCGATAAAAACTGAATGAGATATTTGAAAGGTGGTGAAACTACTTTTTCTCATGCGTAGCTAAATTTTTATTCGAAGTGTAACCTATGATGCAGGAAATGTTTTCTAATTATTTTAGTCTAAATCATATTTTTCATCATATATGTTAAGCGAACGTTCGATATTGAATACTCATGTTATGTGAGACCAGATAGGAACACTTGTTAACGTCGATTTACTGATCAAATTCAAAGGCTAGCGGAAATAGCAAGACTCAAAGAATGTTTCCTATGATAAATAAGTACCATATAGCATTTAAAAAACTATGAATTTCTATACCATGTGTAAGCTTTCATAACATGCGGAGAAACTATGTACAGTTTTGAATAAGTTAACATGAACAGTTCTAACAATATATTACTCTTATCTTTCTGTGTAGAACCAATCACGAAAACGCAGATGTATACAAGATCTTCAGTATACTTTATGGTTTAGGTAAGCATGTTCAAGTTTGATCGAAAGTCGATCATAAATCATTTTTTTGTTCATATTCAACGATTATCAGATTTCTTTAGAATAGATATGTCGAAGTAGCGACTCAGATTCCGACTGATTTCAAATTTAAGTAGCCCAATTGGCTGGTGACTTAAATACTAGTTTCGACATCCACACACATCAACTGATACAAGAGTAGCACAAGATTCTTTGCTTAGTATTATTTTGAGTTCTCTTCGCACCTAGATTATTGGTTGAAAGCATTAGGTACTTTGTCGAAATAGGTATATGTATGTACTTTTCAATCTCTGAAGATCTCAGTTCATATAAATTAGCTGTTTGAAATTATCAGTACCAAACATGTTGTAACGTGATAAGCTGTTGTAAATAAAATACGGTATTGTTGAAAGATTAGACTCATCAAGCTAGAGTGTTTCGTGAGAAACAATGAGAGAATCGGAGATGACACTGAAATAAGTTTTTACAGAAGAAAAACTAGAGAAACAGATGGTATTTAATATAGGTGATGTCGATAAAGCGAGAAATTCATTATTAATATGCCTTCACAAAATACATTCACAGTAAAATTTATTAGTTCTATTGTGACAGATACATAATATCGGTTGTGAACTGAAAGATACCAGCAAAATCATCACTATCATATTGCACATGTGGTATGGCTTGTATCAATAAGGTGTATATTTGTGTTCTATTGATAAAATATCCTTATGATCAAGAAACAAAAAAACAGGACATTGACCATATCAGCTTGCGTCAAATATTCGATATTAGTGACTGAAGTTACCACTATAGTTACTAGTTTTTAAAGGCTTATACTCTAGCATTATATATTACAAAAGTTTCTCCATAAAAACGCATAACAAAACAGAGCAATATAAATCGAAACAGACTTAAATAATGATGAAGTAATTTATCTGGAAATTTTTCAATTGCATAACTCAAGAACTACCTATTGTAGAAACACTTATATTTACCTTTTTCTGTTTTTAAAAGATGTCTCGATACATGAGTAGTTCGTTGAAAAATTTATTTTTGCATTACTCACTCTCGATCAACGCATAAGAATTGAACACTGCACAGTCGATTACAATATTTCAGACACGCCTGTATGGCAATCTTAGAACTTCATATTACATTTGGATACATTATTAAAAAAAATATAATCGTGGAGGAAGTAGAATTGATAACGCTATAAACTGACTCGTCACTTTCTCTGTCGCTTGAAGCTCGATTTTTACATGTATTCTAATGAGATTTATCGAGCTTGCTTTCAAAATGAAGGTCTGAAAAGATACTATAATGAGATTTTTTGTATCATGTCGACCTGCTTGACCTATACTTCCAGCCTCATCTTGGCAATGAGGGTAGCACGAGATTTTCTATACTACTATGAAATGATTACATTCCGATTTGTTGCCCCTTACAATGCTACTATTCGCGATGATATCTTGATAAACTTTACACAACCAAACTAGAACAAGCAGAAGATCTCATAACAAGCACTGAATAACGAACCACTGTAATGCATAGCTAGTACATCGAATATGAGGCCCATATGTCTAAAGTAAAGCTGCTAAAGAAAAATAAAAAAAACTTAATTCGTATTGACTTTATTTTTCTTGAGCTTTCTCCTCTGACTGTTAAGGAGAGTTTCAGAAAAGACACCAAATGATAATGACTAGATTCGGATGCTGAGCTCGTTAAACTGTTGTTCGTGAAACTTCGAGTAAAAAATGGTTGTCTCAGAATACCTCATGTTTTGGGTATGTTGTAATGTTTCAGCATGCATGAATGGTGCTATTCACAATAGTTGAACATACATACATGAAACAAAAAAGACTGCCGACTTTTGACCATATCATGATTATGTGGATCAGGAGAAATTTCAGAGAAGCAAATTCATTGCTCTGTTTCTTATCATTTGCAATCGTTTCATGTGAAGTAATTTGAATGATGGTTCATTGTTCACAAAAGAAAAAAATAAATCGACTATCANAGAGATCTGCGGTTTTCACCGTTTGATAGTCAAGATCCAGGAGCATATTTTCATAAGCAAACTTTTTTCTCAGAAAAAATTGGAAGATCGGTTTCTCAGAAGATCTCTGGAAAACTACGCGGGATTTCTGAAAACTTTCATAGAAGTCTATTGATTGTTTCACATATTCGGAATCAGCATCGAAAACTACGTCGAGTCATATATATTTGGAATGTTTTAATGAACTTTTTTTTTTCATCGAAAAATCCACCCCTAGCTACACCGAGGGTCACGAGAAAAAATGAATTCAGTCAAAAAGTCACTTGGACAGTGAAAAGCAAGTTCGAAGCTTGTAAAATGCTAGTAGGACACAAAATAGCAAATGACTAAGCAATAGAAACGGCCTTTTGGCTGAATTCATTTTTTCTCGTGACCCTCGGTGTAGCTAGGGGTGGATTTTTCGATGAAAAAAAAAGTTCATTAAAACATTCTAAATATATATGAATCGACGTAGTTTTCGATACTGATTCCGAATATGTAAAACAATCAATAGACTTCTATGACAGTTTTCAGAAATCCAGCGTAGTTTTCCAAAGATCCTCTGATAAACCGGTCTTCAGATTTTTTCTCAGAAAAGGTTTTGCTTATGAAAAGATGCTCTTGGGTCTTGACTATCAAACGTTGAAAACTGCAGTTCTCTATCTTGTTCCTATCAAAAGTTATTCAAAAAACAACCGAGTGTCTTGAATTCTGGAACGGATAGTAGTTCCAAGTATGATTTTAGTGATCAGCTCCGTTTTCATAGCCTGAAAGGATCTTCTCAGAGAAGAATATAATTTATCTGAGTTGACGATGTTTTTTAAGTGTAGGAGGAACTGAAAATTTAGCGGAATGTGCTTTCATTCCTAAAATGCTAGAAGTGATGACCTGAGAGAAGAGAAGAATGGAATCCATCCTTACCTAGTTTCCTTTCAGTACATACGACCTACTACTAGGTCGTCCTTTTCTCCGCGCCTGATCCAATGTTATTTACCTTGGAACGATATTTTCTGCCTATTTTTTGTTCTACTTTCTGGCAGAACGAGGCAAATCG
Organism: Rotaria sp. Silwood2; assembly: GCA_905329745.1. Lineage (NCBI taxonomy): Eukaryota > Metazoa > Rotifera > Eurotatoria > Philodinida > Philodinidae > Rotaria > Rotaria sp. Silwood2. Next base: position 99,839 of record CAJNSZ010000229.1, read on the forward strand.
TGTTTCAAAATCAGTATTTATCCAATGAATGGAAAGCCTTCATACTCTAATTAAAAACTTCTACGATTCTTGATAAAAAAAATAATCCGTATTCATTTTGTTAAATCTATACTCAGTTTCTTTTTTATGCTGAGAAGTTGAAAAGACATAATAATTAATTAACATGATAGTTGAATGATTATTTTTAGATAAATAAATATTTATTCAACAATAGTTTAATTAAATATATTTTAGACGAATAGAAAATGATCTTCAACATCTTGAACAATTTAAACTTGATATAATTCGAAATAATATTGATCTTAATAGGTTTATTATTTTCTAATTTTGTATTTAATTTTATTTAAACATAAAAATAAAATTTTTCTTTTAGTAAAGCAGAATCTGAATTAATTAATTTATTAACAATAGTATCCAATATTCAACATCATATGAAAGAAAAATTTGATCAATATTTGTCGTATTTAAATGTAAGTTTGACAATCAAAAAAAAAAAACTTCAATAGTTTCTTTCACTTTGTTATTTAATTTCAGTTAATTGAAATATCTTTACAATATGATGAAAGTCAAATAAATGAAATAAATCAATTATGTGATAGTTTTCAATTAAGTATCTCTGATATAGATGAAAATTCGAAGTTAGTTTCTTTTTTTGTTTTGCATTCAAAAATTAATTTGTAAATGTTATTTTTATTTTTTCTTAAAGATCAATTTATATTACTTTACGAACATTTCTAAATCAAAATTATAAATGTCAAATAAGATTAGATAAAACAATAAATGAATTAAAAGAAATATTTAGTAAACAAGAAAATGTTGATTCAAATAAAATAATAATAACAAAAATTGATAATTATTTTGATGAACTTGATGATAATCGTACATTAAAATCTTATAACTGTGATTCAACAAGTATTCTTATGATACATCTTAGAAAATGATTTTGTTTGTTTTTTTCTAATATTTATTTTTCTGAGTACAAACCAAGAAACAAAAAAAGAAACTGACATTTAAACAGCTTCTTCAGTTTCATTATTATTATTTGTATGTATTCCACTTGATATTGATATTTTTGTAAGATTTGGTGTAAGAGAATCTTTTCTTAAATGCATTAAATTATGTTCATTATTATTTATTGTTTTTGAACGTTGTCGACGATATTGTATTAAACGATTATAATGTTTTTTATTTTTATTATTTGATCTTAATTGATTTTGTTTATTTCGTTGAAAATAAATAAATAATATTAATAAAGACATTAAAAATAATATTATTGATAATAGAAGAATTAATAAAAACATTAAGAAATAATGATTTTGAAATAAATAAATTATCTTATCAGATAGAGACGAAAATTTTGTTATATAAGAAAAATTCTTTGTAGTATGAGAAATATTTGTAAATAATGTTGTTTGATTATAATCAATGAGAGGAATATATTCATTTGATGATTGAGGATTACAATTATCAGATACAAAACATGATAATGATGAAACAGAATTAGGTGAATAATATGTTCGAAAACGATGAGTTGGTGGACCAGGTATAATAGGTGGTGGTGGTGGAAAATAGCTTAGGTAAGCAATTATAACTGACAGATTAGTTGACATATGAATTCCATGTAATATGTCATAATGTAATGATGACGAACGTGATTGATACATATTGACCAATAATCTTTATTCTAACTTTATTTATTATAAACGAAAACAAAACAGTTTCTATTTATATAATTATATCTATTTTAATGTCAGTCATTCATCAAATAAGAATAATAATATCATCATTTTTTATCATTATCTTTTTGCATCGAAGATAAAGAAATGGACAAACATAAATCAGAATGCGTATTTATCGACAATCTGTTACAGTAAGATGGTTGATTTGTATTTATGTATATGTGTGTGTGTGTGTGTGTGTGTGTATGTTAGAGAGAAAAGCATACAATCCATAGTCTCATCAGAGTAACAAAGAGAAAAAAAGAGAATATTGAGTTTCTTCTTTCTTTTCTCTTGTTTTTCATTTGTCATTATGATCTCATATATCAGCATCGACCATTGAAGATTGGCAACCAGATGTTTGTTTCACCCTGGGTACTCGTTCGACATATTCTATTAGAATGGTTTCCTATCTATATTTTTTTTCTCTGTTCTTTTTCTATTATTTTGTGACATGGTCAAGAATTATCTTATTATAAAAACAGATTAATCTGGAAAAAAAAAACAAAAGAAAAAAACAGAAATGTTTATTCATCTTCCATTGATGAAAAGTCTTGTATTTGTACTATATTTCCTAAACCAGTTTTCATTTTTTGTTTTAATGGTCCAGCATAATAAACTGTTCCAATTCCACTTAATGTTATATTTATTTCATCTGTAGCTGTAATATAAATATTTCCAATACCACTTGATATAACATTTATTTTTGTTGTAAATAAATTTTGACATTGAATATCTCCAACACCTAATGATTGTATTGTTGCTTGATAATTAACTTGTCCACATAATTTAACACGACCAATTGAATGAAGATAAGCATCAAGAATATTAACATTTAATTTTAATTTAATAAAACCAGTTGCACGATTATATAAACGAAATTTATCTGTTTGAATTTTATTTAAACATTGAATATTAATTATACCATCAATATTAAGTTCAATTAATTCATAATAATTAATATTTATTGTTATATTTGTTTTATTAATAATATTTGTATTTTCAATCATACGAATAAAAAGAATATCATTTTGTATAATATCAATTAATATTAATCTATGAATTGTTTCATCTGTTTCAATATCAACATATGAAGAATTATCATTTGAATTTATTATTTGATTAAGTTTAACATTAAATGGACCACCTGAAAGATTTATTTTTCTAAATGAATTTTTTGTAAATGAATGAATTTTATGTGTTGTTGAAATAGATGATGATAAAGATAAATCAGATCGTATAGGTAAATCTGGCATAAAAAAATTATAATTTCTATGTTCTCCATTATTTAATTCAAATAAGATAAATAATACATTGATAATCAAGTAAATCATTTTGCTTGAGATTTTCATATTATGAATATGAACATACACAAAGGATGAATAATGTGAAGATTAGAAGAGAAGATTATGAGAGTACATTTTACATCATCTTTTGTCTTTTTCTTTTTCTTTTTTCTTCTTTCTTTACATACGAACAACTAACTCATCGAATTACAAAAATATTTGAACACATGTTAACCTCGAAAACGAATAATACATACATAGAACTAAATAACATATATTTAGCACAATTTTTTTGCTTTTTATTAAAATGTAAAATGAGAACAATTCTTATTTATTAATTCTTGCTAAGCTTGATAATCTTGCTTTATTTTTTCGATTCAATTAATTGAATCGAGTAAGAGGATGATAAACAAGAAATAAATCTATCTATTGTTTGCTATTATGTTACATATTATTGGCCAATTTAATCAATAGTATTCATTTAAATGAATTTGTTCTATCTAATTCATTTCTATTTATTTGAAATGAAATATTTAAAATAGAACATAAAAACTTGTTCGATGTAATTTATAAAATAAATTCAATGACAAATATTCGAAACACCTGCATGATAGACAAAAGAACAAAAGTCTTTTTGTTCTTTTTATTTTAAACATAATCTTTATTGTCCGTGAGAATTCACTTCAATGACATTTACACATTTATCAAACATTTACATGATTTATTTATTTCATTGTCTAGGACTTCTTTTTGTTATAGTACGAATTTATTTTCTTAAAGAAAAAAAAAATTCAATGAATTAAATATATTCATTGAATATAAATCTAAATTACGTATTCTAAATACGTGATGAGACATTAATTTTAAGGTTAAATAAAGAAACAAATAAGAAGAATTATTTCAATATGAATCATAACAATGTCATCGGTCTATAACATATTTATCTAAAGATATTAAAAGAATTTGTGTTATTAATGCAAACAAACTATTTCATATAGTTGCTATTCTCGATGACAAAAAAAAAAGAAAGGAATTTCACTCTTGATTTTCAAGGTTGATCGCATATTCGAACAAGTTGTGTATTATAATATCCTATGGAAAAATCATACGAAGTAAAAATACAAGACAGAAGTTATAGTAAAAAAATAACTTTTTGAGGTCTGTTCAGCTGAGCATAAATCTACTTTTCGTTATTTTTACTAAAAAAATTAGAAAATATTCTCCAAATAAGAATTTAAAATTCTTTGGAAAAAGTACCATCATTATATCGACTTTCTACAAATAGAATCAAACTTTCAGCATCTGTAGGGCTTGAACCTGTAAGCAAAGCAGTGGGTTCAAAAATATTTGAAAATCTTATAAAGTGATTCAGATATGGGAAGAGAACAGGGTGGAGTCTGGCAGCCTCACTTGACTTTAACTAGCTTATCTCTTTCAAATGATAGAAGTCTGAAAATTTTATCATAGATACAACTCGTTGAACTGATCATTAATTCTAGCAGACGTTTCTTGGGCTCAAATACTTTTGTCAAGCCAAGATGAATTTTCAAATATTATTCGTGTCTTAGAATTTTCAACCTGTTCTCGATTCAACAATGAAATTCACAAATTTGCGGCTTGTTCCTTAATCGAATAACAAACGTATCTTTAGGACCTATTTTCGCCAAGTTTGCACCTATTCTACCTCAGACAAAACTACGAAATTCGAAAAGTGAGTAATATAGTGGATCTTTATCAGGACATGGCTCTACCATTTCTGAGCTTTTCGCTTTTGGCCAATGCGGTTCGACCAAGTTAGCGGATTCCTGCGTTTTTTTTTTGAATGAAGCAGCTATTATAACTGTTATAAAATCCATACAAACAAATTCAAGATTGACTAACTTGGTCAAACCGCATTGACTAAAAACGAAAACTTCAAGAATGGTAGACCCAAGTGTCCTGATCAGGGTACACGATATAGACAGGCTTTAGGAATCCGATAGTCTTGTCTGAGATGGATGCAAATTTGACAAAAATCCGAAAATAGGTCCTAAAGATGCGTTTATCATTCGGCCTAGATATACGGAAAAAAAGATGTTTGATACAAGAAAAGATCACGTTAACGATTAATATGTATGGTATGATTTTCAAATTTCTATCATTTGAAACAGAGGAGTTAGATAAAGCCTTTTTGGATATTAGACCGCATCTTATCTCCCTAATTGAACTTCTTTACAAAGCTTTCAAATTTTTTTGAAACCATGGCTATGTTTACAAGCCAAAGTCCTATAAATGCTAAACATTTGATTGGATTTGCAGAAAGTTCAATTAATTGTGATATGTTTTCCAAAGACTTACTCAATTATTCTACTTAAGAGAATTACAATTTTAAATTCTATTAATTAATAATAAATACAATACATTATTTAAGATATATGTATATATTTTTATTATACTAAAAATGATTCAACTGTAGTTTAAAAATAAATAATTTTTCCAAAAATAGAACAAACTTAAAATTCTATAAATAAAGTCAGTTAAAGTCATGTAGTATTTTGTACAATTATTTCTTTCTTTCATATATAAGAATTTGTACAACATTTAATATTGATTATATTGCATCAACAATTTGCAAGGTTTATTTTGCGAATTGTTTTCTTTTCTTTTTTTTTTTTTTTTTATAAATCTCAGTGTTCATTGTAAGATGATCTGGAAAGAATGATAAGGATGACACTAAAGGTGAAAAATGAGAGAAAGAAAAAGTGGCTTAGCTAAATGTAAGAGCAAAATGCAGAACTTCTTTTAAGTTAGAATAAAGATTGACATTTTTGTTTTTGTACTATGAATTTCTTCTTATACAATTAAAATATGTCATATAAAATATAAATGAATTCAATAAATCTAAAATTATGAATATAAAGAGAATAAAAAATGTCCTAATAAAGTAAATTAAAATTTCAAATTGTCCTAGAAGACTCTTTTTAAATAATTATAAGCTTTAATTTCCTTGTAATACAATCTTTATTATCCCATCTTTTAAAATTAACAATAATCTACGTAAAAAAAAATGATTCATTTGTTTTTCTTCGAAACATTTCGTTAGAAAAGTACTCATTTAATAATATACCACTTATTATAATGGGCGTTGATGACGTCTAAAAAAAAATTCTCCTTTCATTTTTACAGTAAGAAAAAAGACACGAGAAAAAAAAAAGTTCTTTTTTGTTTTAATGAGATCATATAGAACAGGAAAGAAAAAAAATCTGAATCTCGAAGTGACACTATAAAAGTGTTGTCAGAAATAAGAGTGTTTTTATTTTAACTTTTGTTCAACAATGGGATGTGGAAGTGGACGTCCGTATGGAGAAAAAGAAGTTAAAGCATATATAGAAAAATGTCAACCACGTTTACCATCAGCTGAATTAACTGAAGATGGTAATATTAAATTAAAAACTACAGATGGATTTTTTAATTCAAGTCCATTACTTGATTCAACATGGTTACAAGGTAAAATAACAAATAATGAATATCGTGAAGCAATTGAACATATAAATAAACGTGTAGCTCAATCAGTAATTGGTACATCAAATACACTTTCAATAGAACAAGTTCCAAAAAGTCATTCAGCTAAATTAGCTATTGAAGAATTAAATTCAAAATATGAAGGACGTATTCATTTTAGTTATGAACAAAATAATGCTGAAAATTCAATTAATACTAATGAATCTTTTATTTTTATTACTTTTAAATAATAAAAAAAAAAATTTTTTCTTTAAAGAAAAAAAACAAAACAATCTTAAATAAGTTTATTCGATTATCGGCAAATAAAATCGATATTGTTTATTCATTTGTTTCAAAATTTGATTCACGATGAAATTCATCATCAGGTCGGGTTATATTTGCTATTGTTGTTGTAGATATTAATGAAGGTTTATTTTCTATATATATATATTTAAACAAAACAATAAAATAAATTCTATTTTTACTTTGTTGATCAGATTCTATTTGTTGTCGTAGATTATTATTATTCTTATTAATTATTGTACCTTTTTTCTTATTATTTAATTGACTTTTTATAGTTCTTTTTCTTTTTTGTGAATTAATTGATGATAAACGTTTTATTGTTTTATTTGATTCTCGTATTGCATTTGTTGAACGTTCATGTCGATTAGCAAAATTATTTATTCTATGTCCAACACGTGTTGAAGAACGAGTTTTATTAGTATTATTTAATATATTTTGTTGAATACGAATACGTGATCCTATTCGTTTGTTTGTTGATGATAATTTTCGAACTCTATTAATCGTTTACATAAGAAGTTTAAACACAAAACTGACGAGGTGATATCTCGCATTTGAGATACTATTTTAATCATTTTGTGGAATCTGTTGAAATTTCATTTCAAAATATAAGGTGCCCCACTCTTTTTTTTGAAGAACTTTGGACAAGAATATTATAGAGATCTGCGACTTTTAATAGATAAGAAAAAAGATCCGGTTGATCAGCAATTAAGACAGTTTTTGATGGAGATTTTCGAAAATGATATTCTGAATTCATTTCTTTTTTGATCTATGTAAGATCGACATTTCTAGCTTGATAAGTTCGAGAGTTATGAAACTTTTCTTAAGACATCTCGATTTCAGACTATTGACCTGAAATCATCTAGAAAATCAGCTAGACACAGGTAATTTATCATGCTGAGTTCAATGGTGATATTTTCTTTTATGCTCACAATAATCTGACTCTGTTATTTTAATATTTCTGAAATGTCGCTTCCTTCGTTATGTCAGATCAGTTTGCACTTAAAAACAACTATTATTATAGGACTCAGAATGATTAATTAACCTTGTCAAACTAGTTTTTTTTGTTTTCTGGTGATGACATATCAAATAGCTGTAGTCGAGGATCTCAAGAAAAGTCTAATAACTCTCGAACAAAATAAATTAGAAATATTAGTCTTGTTTAAATTGAAAGAGAAGAATTTTTTCTATCAATTTATCATATCATAAGTTAAAATCAAAAGAAAAATGGCTTCAGAATATCATATTCGACAATCTTCATCAATAACTCGATACCTACTAGTCCATTGTTAACTAATTAAATTTCAATCACTTCGACTTTTCTCTCTTGACTAATGTAAAGCGCAGATTTCTATGATATTTATTTGAAAATTCATTAAAAAAAAAGCAACAGATGAACGCATTATATTTTAATATTGATTGAGTAGAAGAATTCTTCCTGATGTGCTGACATTTTGGAGTTATAGCTACTACATTAGCGTTTTAACCTTTGGCATAATATTTTTCTGAGCTAAAACTATGTTCTTAAGATTATTAATCTCCGAAAAATAATTGTCTCTTTTCAAGATATGAAAGCCATAAAAAGTTTTGATATTTCACCAAAATAATTGAAAATCTATTTTTATTTTTTTTCTAAATTTCATATCTCGATAAGAGATTAATCTCTTTTATTGAAAATTTTTGGAGATTCTAATAACTACAAGAGTTGTCTATAGACAAAACTTTTACGTTGACACGCAACTATAATGTTTTGACTAAAAAACGAGATATATGTAGGCTTGTAGAGAAAGACTTTCTCTATCCAACGGTATATAGATAGTATCAAAATCTTGTGCGTACCAGTGAGACGTTCATAGTTGGCGCCACCTTCGCCGTGCCAATGGTAAAACGCAGCGAACGTGGCGCCACCTATGAACGTCTCACTGGTACGCACAAGATTTTGATACTATCTATATACCGTTGGATAGAGGAAGTCTTTATCTACAAACCTACATATATTCCGGTTTTTAGTCAAAAATTGAGCTGTAAGATATAGTCGCCTTTGTTTTTTTAATAAATACTGTGCCAAAGGTAAAAACTTGTGGCAGCCGTAACTTAAAAAAAAAGTAGCACATGGTGAAGAACCCTTCTAGTGTCAACAGCTTCTACATAATAACTAGTCTATTATCTCAAACACAAAGTATCAGCTCGGGTAGTTTTCTCATGAGTAATTACTTACGTGGTACGTGCAGTATTCTTAACTTTACAATTCGCTTGAACCATTTTGAATAATAGAGAAAAGAAAGTAAAATGATTTTAAAATGAATATAAACAAATGTTAAAGTAACTATAGTAAATTAATGAATAAAAGCGCATAAATTAATTTTGTTCGTTTTGAACGCGCGAATTCGTATTCTAATCTGTTGTATTTAATTTTTATTGTAAGAGTCATAGAAAATAATAACACATGAAAAGTTTTTTTTTTTATTTCTTTTTTTTTTTACATACACACAAACAAAAATTAATCTAACAATTTGTTGTTTATCGTTCGATTTAACTCTTACATAGAAATACAAAGAACAATATATTTTTCTTTATGAAAGTGTTTGTTCAGTTGAATTTAATGAAAGAATATCTGTAGATTTTGTTTCATTAGTAGAATTTTCAGTAAGAATTTTTAATTTTTTGCTATTTGAATTATCTATTATATCTGTTGTTGATGAATGTTCAGGTGATAATGAACGTTTATTATTAAGAGATATTGAAGATTGAGATGTTGTTGATTGGGAATTGAAATTAAATTTAACAATTATTGCTGTCATATTATCACAACCAGTACCATCACCACATGTATTTGGTGCAAGACAATGCATAAATAACTTAATGAAAATAATTAGAATTTTATTTTATTTATTTATTTTTTTTTTGTATTTAAAAATAAAAAATAATCTTACTTCTTCACATATTTGATTTAGAGTCTTTTTATCAAGACGAAGACGTACAAAATCAATAACATCTTGACTTGACATAAAATTCCATATACCATCACAGGCAATTATCATAAATTCATCTTCATCATCAAGTGTTAATGTACGAATATCTGGTAAAGCTGTTATTGCTTGTTCTTCAGCTGATAATGAAGAAGTTTTTTTGTATGCATGATCACCAATTGCTCGAGATAAATTCAAACCACCTATATATATATCAAATAAATAATCATATTAACAAAGTCATTTTTATAGATGGATGTGAGTCTATCTATTGTTTTTATCGATCTCACATCCATCAAACGATCGAATATTCGATTGTATTTATATTGATTTAAATAACTTTGAATAAGTGTAATAAGAAAAATCATACCTGAAACACGTCCATCTAATGTTACTTTATATCCCGCTTTTTCAATTCGACTACGTTCTTTTGGATCTTCTGGTTTATGATCTAAACAAAAAAGAAATTGAGTTTTAGTTTTTTTTCTTGTTTAAATAAACTGAACAAAAAAAAAATCATCCTAACCAAAACTCATTTCAATAGCTCGTCCATTTCGACATACAACACATCGAGAATCACCGGCATTTGCAACATATAATTGTTTATCACGTAAAAGTGCTACTACAGCAGTACATCCACTTGATGAACCTGGATCATTATCCATATCAAACATACCAATATCTGTATCATCTTCATCGTATAAAAACAAAAACAAATTTTAATATATATCGAAATATGAGAAAAAGTATCAAAATTTTTTACCAATATCTTCTTCTTCATCATCGTCGCCTTCTTCTTCTTCTTCTTCTTCTTCTTCTTCGTTATCATCACTTTCATGATCTTCATTCTATTTAAATTATTAAATTTTATATATTTTAAATATAATTATAGAAAAACAAACATGATTTTCTTTAACATCTTGTTGATGATCATCATCATTGTTAGTAGTAGCATTACGTTTCTTTTTTTTTGCACGTCGATTTAAAATAGCCATTATAGATTTTCTCATACTTTACAAAAATAATTCAAAAACAAAATAAAATCAATTTACATATATAAAACATTGTTTACTTACAGTTTTTGAATTTGAGCTGCTTTACTTGCTTCTAATGGTTTATCTTCATCTTCATCTTCTTCTTCTTCATCATCATCTATTTCATGATCTTCACCTTCATCACCACTTGTTTCTTCATCTGATCTAAAATATAAAGTAGAAAAACTACAAAACATATCAAAACCGTTTACTTTCAGTATTAGAAATATTATTCGTTGTTTTTTTAGCTCAGAAATTATAGAAAAACGATAAGACGACTATACAGTTTATATTAAATATTCTATCGATTTTACACAAATTATTTGTAATTAAATTCAAAATTGGATAATTATACTAAATACGGGGTCAGTTCGGTTAAAAAAAAAAACTGAAAATTAATTCCATCATAAAGTTGGATACTCTTATACATTCGATAGCTTACTATAAGAAATGATTTTTCCAATTCAATTAACTATTTCTTAAGCTTGATTGATTGTTATCAGATTAAATCATTGCAGTAAAATTTTTCTAAAACTCTTCATCTTAGAATTGTTATAAAACTATTCGAATTTCGTTCAAAACTTCAACAGTCATTGAATTCATTAATTTTTTTCAAAAATAATTTTAAGAAAAACTTTTTCTCATAGTTTAATATAAATACAATGACACATAACCGATCACTTTGTTTTTCTTACATCTCAAAGTAGTTTCTACTGGTCGAGTTAAGATGTTCGCTAAAATATAACCTCATAGACATTTTTTCGTGTAGTATATACCCATTTTCGAGCAAAATCTAAACACATTATTTTAAGAATTTCTAGTTTCATAGAATAAATACATGACATAGAAAGATAATAAACAATTAAAACGTGACTATATTTTGGCGAAAACTGAAGTTCAACTGATAGAAATTATCATGACATATGAGAAAAATAAAGCGATCAGTTATGTTTAGAATTATTTTTGAGCGTTTCTCTATATAAATTATAATCAGCGCGATCAATCGCTTTTGGTTCCGGTCCCTGTGGGACTATCTTTTCCATTAAGAAACTATAGGTCCACACTTCTCTCCAAATATCTGGCACCCTGCGTCTACGTGAACAAGTGGAAGATCCAAGTATTAGTTATTTATTGACTACTCTCACAAAAAAATAAGGATACGGTTGTTTGTTTATTCACTTTTTCATGTACGAAACTACGGGTTCAGAAAAAACTTGAGCTTCAGTCCAATAAAAAAAAAATAAAATGTTGGACCTGGAAGGACTCACAGCTTCCTATTCCCTATATCTAATATCCGTTTCAAAATATAGTGCGCTCCAGTACTTTTTGAATAACTGGAGAACACAACAAGCTAGCGATCTACAGTTTTTATCAATCGATAGAGAACTCCGGGGGACATAAGTTTATAGGAAAATCAAGATTCCTTCATCTCTTGAAGGTAATATATTTTGCCAACCTTTCAAATATTAGGCTATAACAATATGATGGTCTAATGATTTTTAAATTCTTATAGCATGACTACATAGGCCAAAAAGTGCTCTATCGATCTACGCAAGGCCGAGCTCGTTAGGTTATTCCGTTTGGAAGCTATAAATATTTTGCTGAGGTGCCTTAAAATCGGCCACGCTGACTCCAATGACGAGGTTTGTTTTCAATTTCAGTGATCTGACGTCACGGGATTCAAATTTTCGAAAGTCTAACTTTTGCCGCTATGCGGTGTATAGCACCGATATTTCGAAAATTTGGATATCGCGACGTCAGATTACTTTGAAAATGAAAACAAACCTCACAATTGGACTCACCATGGCCGATTACCTCTATCTTGACTCGTTTTAGGGTGGTTAAAGGTCATTTGGCTGATTTTAAGGCTCCTCAGAAAAATATTTATAGCTTCCAAACGAAATAACCTAACGAGCTCGGCCTTGCGTAGATCGATAGAGCACCCTTTTGCCTATCTAGTCATGATATAAGAATTTAAAAATCATTGGAACATCATATTGTTATAGCCTAATATTTGAAAGGTTGGCAAAATACATTACTTTCAAGAGATGCAGGAATCTTGATTTTCCTATAGACTTAAGTCTCCCGGAGTTCTCTATCGATTGATGAAAACTACAGATTGCTAGCTTGTTGTGTTCTCGAGTTATTCAAAAAATACTGGAGCATATTTGTCTGAGAATTGAAAATTTCTTTTGTAACTGAACTTTTATCGAACGGAATGAAAAACTTACGCATTAAATTCGAAATCATCTTCATCATCATCATCATCATCGTCATCGTCTAATTCATCTGTATTATCACTAAGTAAATGTCGTGTTAATGAAGTTGATTTAATAATTGTCGATGAATCGATTGAATTTGGCTTTTTTAGTGTTCTTGATATTGTTTTTTCTTCAGATGATGAAGGTTTAGTTTCCTAAATAAACAAAATTATTAAATATAACGATAAATAAATAATATATATATATATATACATTTGTTGTTTGAGTAGTATTATCATTATTTTGAATTATTTCTTGATTAGAATTAGTTGTTATATCTGAATGTTGATTAATTGGTATAATATGAATATTTTCATCATGATTATCAATAATACGTTTAAAAACATTTGGTGAATGAAAATGTTTTTCATTTCCACTATAACGTTTAAGAATTTCTTCAATAGGTACTTCAGCTTCTTTTTTTAATAATTGAGCTTCTTCAATATTTAATTCATCATTATGATGATTTTCTTCATTTGGATTTAATGATCCAACAAATTCATGTGGTTGTTCAACATCTTCATGTTCATCATTGGCTAATTTTTGTAAAATTTTTTTAACATTTGGATCAATTAATAATGAATCAAATTTAAGAAAACCTTCAATTAATGCATCGTTTAATCGACCTTCTTTATAAGAATCAAGTTTTTTTATAAATTCAGGTAAATATCGAGAACAATAAACAGCTATTTCAGATCCCCCATGTCCATCATAAACAGCAAATAAAGATGTATTATTATCCAAATTAAGAATAGCATTATGTGCATCCTAAATTAAATTAAATTAAATATTTACGAGAAAAATAAAAAAAATTATTTTTTTTTTTGTTTTTTACTTCTTGCGACATTCGCCATCCTTGCATTGAACTTGCTGAAAATAATAAATTATTATTTGAACCTTCAATTGTATCTTTATCACAAATAGGTGATGATAAATAAGCACCCATATTTATATATATTATTTTTAATAGATTAATTTGTTTTATTCAAAGAAATGAAGAAAGACAATATCAGCAATCAATCAAATGCTTTTGTACCAATTGTTTTCTATTAATAAAGCCTTTATATCGAATTGAAAACAAAAAATGAATAAATAGATGACGCTGGATTATCGATGAATTCAGAAAAAAGATTTATTCGTTCTAACATATAATTGCAAAGTTTGTTCAATTTAGATTTTCAATAGAAAAAATATTTTCTGTAAGTTAAAAGTTTCGACTAACGATCAGAATTTTGTTCAACAATAGAAAAATAATTTTTGAAATGCTCAAAAAATTTATTTTGACGGAAAAATTTTTTGTATTTTTATTATTGAAATTGAAAACTAAAAATTAGCATTTTCATTTATAAGTTTTAGAGATAAGAAGTTTACTCTATGAAATGTATATACATCAATTTTTGTTTTTTGTAAATACTTATTTTTGAAAAAAATACTTCTAGACTCACTTGAGGAAAACTTACAGAAAGGAACTTATAGGATAAACAAAAATTCTAATGATTCCCGATTAAAAATAGACACAATATTTCTAGGACAATATTCAAATTTTGCTCGTGACCTTTAGTTTTTGACTTGTTTGGAATGCTTTCAACAAGGTCAAAATTAATAAATAATGTTCACAGGACACAACGATCCATAAAAATTTCATCTAAACGAATTTTTTTTGTCGAGTTTTCAAAGGTTACTGAAATACTAATCTCGAAAAAAGAAATGAAACAAAATTTCAAATGAGAGAACTACTCGAGATGATACCTCGCGTTTGAGATATGAACCCAGTTATTATCAAGAATTTGTTGAGACGAGAAGAGAAACGTCGAAGGAATATTTCCCGCATGCTGCCATTTTTGAGTTATGAATGTTAAATTGAATTTTTTAACCTTTGGCAGGATTTTTCTAAAACAAAAATCGGACTAGCGAATTTTGACCAAAAACTTTGTCCATAGATTTCTCTTCAAATTATTAGAATCTTTTAAAAATTTCAGTCAAAAAAAAGAATGATCTCTTCTCGACATATTGAGTTGACAAAGAAATTATATTTTCTGTCCGATAATCTAATAACTTTAAGAGAAATCTATGGGAAAAGTTTTAGCTCAGAATTCACTAATCCGGTTTTTTTTTGATAAACATCCTGCAAAAGGTTAAAAAAATCCAATGTAACGCCCATAACTCCAAAATGGCAGCAGATGGAGAAGACTTCTTCGACGTTTTTTCTAGTCTCAACAAGTCCTTGACAATGATTGAGTTCACATGTTAAGCGCGAGACATCACATTGGATAATTCTTTTATTAACGCACAAAATTCTGATCTAAATTCATAGATTATCAAGTTTTCATAATGAATTATTGTCTTGCTATATTAAGGACAAAAAAAAATGAATGTAAAACTTTAGTTCTATCCGTGAGTTTGTGTAAATGAATGAAGTATTAAATAAACATCTATTTTTCATATTCTAATGAACGAAAAATTTCTAAATTAATTATTATTATAATATTCTTATTCAATTATTTGTTACAAATTATATTCAAAAAGTTTTGTTTGTAACTTAGTCTTGATTTTCGAAAATAAATAATACAAGAAAAGAAAATTGTGTTCATCATTAAATGAAGAGAAAATTAAAAAAAAGAAAAACAAAAAAGAAACACAATATTATAACCGAATTGTTGGACATTCTTTTGATTGTTCAACATGATCAGTATCTTCCTCGTTTTGATCATGATCATCATCTTCTTCTTCCTCTTGATCATCATCATCATCATCATCATCATTATCAAATATATCATCTAAATTCATTTCACAATTTGATAATAAATTTGAATCAAATGTATTAGTAGAATTGATTATTTTTTGAGTATGTGAATCGATTTTTGTTTGTTGATTTGATGAACTCTGATTTTCTAATTTAACTTTTAATTTATTTAAACGTGTTAATATTGATGAATATTGAAATGTTCCACGATGTTCACCAAATGGATCCTTAATTTTAAATAATAATAAATAAATTCATTTTATTTATTATATTTTTTCTCTTACCGCCATTAATTGACCATCTTTAGCAAGATTTTCTTTACATACATCAACATAATAATCAAAAAAATCAAAAAATTGTTTTATTATTATTTCACTAAAGAAAATAAATAAATCGAAATATTTCTTTTTCAATTAAATTTACCGTAATTGTTGTGGACATGAATTTGGATTTTCAAGCATTTCACATACCGCAACACGTAATGTTTCATGTTTTATTATTTCATTATAATTTTTTGAATCACCTGATATTCGTTCCTAAATTTAAAAATAAAAAACAAAAAAATTGAAATTATCTTTTTCGTCTTTTTGTTTTTTTTTTGTACTTGTTCATAACCAGGTTCATTATGATAAGGATTTTCTGACATTAAGGATTGAATTGAAATTATCAGAGATGATATACATTGAGCTGGAGACCATGATGGTCCACTCCATGTACTAAAATATGTAAATTAATACTAAATTAAATACGTTAGAAATATAAAAAGAAATTTACCCAAGAATCGATAAACAAACTTTACCATTTCGATAAAGATTTGGATTAAAACGAACTGTACCATTTCCAGTTGTCATTAAGCGACATCGAGGAGCTCGGATTGGACTATAAAAAAATATTAAAATATATCGATTGTTTACTAGTTTAAACTTACTAGTCAGGCGGACAACGTATTATGAAATAAAAAAATCCACCTAAATAAAATTCCTTATAAATAAATGAAGTAAAAATCAATAATTAACCTTCATATGGTGTGTCAAATGGACCAACAACAAGAGCATGAATCTAAAGAAAAAAACAACGACAACAACAACAACTTATTTTGTTGTAAATAAATAGTCAATATATTATACTTTCGTAATATTATCAGGATCAGGAGCAATAAATACTCCTGGTGGCGGATCTTTAAATACGCCAGTAATATCACTAATAAAAAAAAATTTGTTTTTTTAATTTTAAATGTTTAATTAAAAAGAAAAACTTACCGTTTAATTCTTGCTAAACAAGTTGCATTTGGTAGTTGTCTATCCCAATCAGACGAATGTAATGGATCCCATGGATTTCTCATTACAGTTGAAATATCTTCATAAGAATCTTCATTTGTAGATTCATTAGATGATTGAGTATTTGTCTCTATTTCATTGTTATTATTATTATTACTCATTGTAATTTGTTACCAAAAAAACAAAATTAAATTAAAAAATAATATTTAATTTATTTCAGTTTTACTATTTGTATTATTATTGACTATTGAAGTTTGAGATGATAATACACGTGTTTTCTTTTTGTTTTGCACAATCACAATTCACATATGAGTCGTGATAAGTAAAATAGATGGTTTGTTTTGTTTTATGTTCTTTTCTTCCTATTTATGAGTCATATTATTCACTACTTATTGTCCATGAAAAAACTTCAGTCGTAAAATAGGTATGTATGACGGCAAAGAAAAACAAGAAAGAAAAAAGTAACGTATAAATAAATATCTATTGATTATTACGAAACATAAAAAAAATAACAACCGTCAAAATCAACATGTTATTAAATTTCACACATTATTTTATTGCCTAATCAATTGACTCAGTGTGAAATAACATGAATAGATCTTTAGAAAATACTTATCATAATTATCGGAAGAACCTTGAAAAAAACTAATGTCTGCACGATAATTATAGACGGATGTGTGTAAGCTCAATAACTTGACAACAGCAACTGCTATTGAGTTGTCATTTTTAGCAATCCGAAGAACAAAACTACGAACATCTTTTTATCTGATATTGTCTAAAATCTATCGTCCTCGAAAAACGTCCTCCCCCCAAAAAATGAATGAAAGTGGTGTTTCGTTTCAAGCAAAGATGATTATAAAGGTTTTATTATAGAACGGAATTTATGTAGAGTTGTAGAGAGAGGCTTCTTCTATGTAATAGTGTATGTATTATCATGCTCTAATGCGTGTCGTTAGTATGTCAATAGATAGTGCTATCTTTGTTCCATCCACAATAGAATACAGCGAAAGTGGAATGATCTATTGGCATGTTAATGATACACAGTGGAACTTTATAATGTATATATACCATTATTTAAAGAAATACTTTCCATAGAAATCTCTATATATTCGTTTCTGTCGTGAGAATGTTTACTAAAAATTAATGAAACTCTATAGAATTTAACTGAATTGATACTTGATTTTGTTTGCTCAACATTCCTCTAGTGAGAAAATAGCCATCTGAATTCGCACTTTTAACTATAGATCGGAACTTTCTTTATCTTAGTCACATGTCTAAATCAAAATTTTCTTGAAATAAAGCATTGTTTTTACATATTTTTTTTTGAAAATTTTACGAAAATGATAAGTTTTAAAATAATTTTATGTTAGATAGTATCAGACAAAAAAAAATTCGGAGTTTTGTTCCTCATATTGTTGAAAATTGTAGATCAATAGCTGTTGTTATTGTCAAGTTGTTAGGCTTACATCAAACCCTTTTTAAGCCTGCCGGCAAAATTAGTGATTCTTCATAATAAAAAACCATCTGAAATAATATTCGACATTTGAGCTTACATAGCGCACATACAAGCAAATCTTAATGAAGTTCGTGAAAGCCTAAAATGGTTTGCCTAAAGATTTATATTTCAAGTTGAAGCTTTTCCCATAAATAGGTCCGATAATCAATAGAATTTCTTGAGAATTTCAAATATTCAATTTCCAAAGCACAGAAATGTCATAGAAATCGAATCTCACCAAAGAAATATTCTTTTCTACTGAAACTTCCTTTCATATCGAAAACCTATTTGTTTCGTTTTTCGGTGTACACCTAACATCTGTTCAAAAATCCAATAAAACGATTATAAATTAGTCGGAAAGATCTATGGAGGCGAATCTGTTCAAATTTTTGTTAGTCTAACTTATATACCTTCGTAGACCTAATAGGTAATCAAACGGCGAATGTCAATTCGAATGATTTCTTCACAAGTAATCAAAAATATATATATGATTTGTCTGCAAGTGTTTTTCTTAGAAATAATTGCTGTTGGTCAACTTCTTCTTTCAGTATTTAGTATTGAAAAACATTTATCGAAATCGATATTTGAAATAAACGAAATAAATAATAATGGAATATTCTATATATGTTTTGTTCTTTATTTGAGTAATGGTGAAAGAATGATTAATAAACAAAAAGAAAGTTTCCTTATGAAAAAAGAAAAAAAAAAGAGAGCGGTCATAACGATAACAGTGAACGAAAAAGAATTGATCATACGAAAAAAAATTCGAATGAAGCCGAAATTCGAGACAAATAAAGGAAAAGAGAAAAAAAAACCAAAGTATTAAAAAGAAGATCAACATTCACACACGCACATACTCTCTCTTTATCTAAAGTTCTTACGTTACTTTTTTTGTTTTGATTCCTTTTTTTTTTTTTTTTTAATTGTTATTGACAATAAACAAACAACAAATAGAAAAAATAAATTTCAAGATGCACAATTAATTAATAATTAATTATTCGACTTTGAGCATTATCATCAGGATCATCAATATCAAGCATTCGAAATTTGTTTGATAAATGAAGCTAAATATTATTAACAATATTACATTTTATTATAATCATTTATTATCTTACTCTATTCGAAGTATCTTCAGTTTGTGTTGTCTGCCGTGGCATACCACTAATGTATAAAATGAAAAAGGTTTTGACTTTTTTTTAAATAGAAAGAATCCCAGCGGATTTTATAGCTTATCTTGAATTAGATTGGGCGTATATGTGGTTTTTATAGAGCAAATTCCGGCGCATCGAATCATCTATATAAGAAATCAAATTTCTAACGTTCTAAAACTTGATATATTAGTTATAATCATTGAGAAATATATATATGGTAATCATAGACATTATGCTCTCTAAGATAAACTTAAGCAATTTTTTTTCAAATTCAATTTGATACAGTTATAGGTGTTCTTCAATATTCTATAGACAATAATTTTCATCATTGCTTTTAAAATGATCCGTTGGATCTAGGTTATTTCTTGGATATATAATATTTCAGTATATTCAACTCTGTATCATAAAATAAATTATAATACGAAACTCTCTCGAAATTTGTGCACTATCGAGTTCTATATGTTTCATAGATAACATCTTTTGGAAGAACAGAAACTCGTTTTCAACTTGTAATAATGTCTTCTAGAACAGCGTATTTTTCTATAAGAACGAGTCGATATTTTAACAATAATCAAAGGCGCTAATAAAATGTTTTATGTACCAATAATTAACACGGCTTGATATAAATAAGTCCATCATAAATGGAAACAATTTTTTTCTCTTCCAGATCTTTGAAGTCGAATCTGTTGAGTTCGAATCTAAAAGTTTTGGACTCCACAAGCTCTATTCTGGAAGAGGGTACATGAAAATGGAAAAATTCATTTTTGAAATTACTATGAAATACTTATAAAATTCTTGTACAGTTTAATTCAAAAATGATACCTTGATACTCGAAATAAAAATTTGAACAGAAAAATGAAAAAAAACGATCCTCTTCCAGGAATTGTATACCTGGATTTCTTTCCAGGAGTTTGAATCGTTTATGAAGAAGTTATTTACATAAATTTATCATGGATACTCTACTGATTATTGATACAGACAAATTTTTAATAGATCTATTAAGTATTGTTAAAATATTGTCATCTTCATATAGGAAAATAGACTATTCTGAAAAACTATGTTGCAAGATGATAACTAGTCCCTACTCTTCCAATAGATATCATCTATGAAATATATAAGACTTGATAGCATACAATTTTTGAGAATACTTCACCTTGGTATTCATTTGCTCTGTTACAACAAATTAGAGCACACTAAAATATCATACAGCCAAGAAATAATCTAGATCTAAGGGATCATTTGTAAAATAATAAAACTATTGACTGGAGAAAATTGAAGAGCATCTAGAAGTTTATCTTCGGTAGCACAATGCCTATGAGTATTATATAGGTATGTATTTCTTCAATAATCCTAATTATTAAATGAGATGTTCAAAACATGAAAAACTTAATTTCTTATATAGACGATTCGATGTATCACAATTCGCTCTATAAAACCACATAAATGCCATCCTAGTTCATGATAATCTATTTAAATCTGACGGATTTATTTACTGTTGTTGATTTTTCGATTGTGGTTCAACATCAAAGTTATCATCTGATAATCGTCGACGATTATCAGATTCATTTGTTTCACGATCACGATTTCGATAATTATTTCGTTCATTATCTATTTATTATTAAATAAAAATGAAAATTGTTCGAATCAAAATTTAAAAGAGAATTTAATAATTAACCTCGTTCTGAATGACCATAATGATTATATTTTCCACTTCTTCCACTATCATAATCACGCCGAGATGAATTATTATAACGATCTCGACGATAATTATCATCATTATTAGGCTTTCGACTATCATCTTCATACCGACGACCACCTAAAATTATAAATTATCTTTATACAATATAAAACAATTCTTTAGAATATATTTTCTATTTCATATTAGTCTCAAATCTTAGACATTTTCTCTGTATTAATACGAGACATTTATATAGATGATCATTTAATTGTCATTAACACATAATCTATATCATCAGATTTAAATTGAATTTGGTTTTCATAAACAAAAACTAATTATTTCGAATTTTTTCGAGCACAAAAACTATAATATCCAATAATTTTGTTGAATACTAATTCATAAAAAATGATGTATTAAAACGATTCAAAGAAATATGATTTACATTTTGTTAATAACTAAGATATGAAAATAGATCTTCAATTTTAATCGAAACATTGAACGATTTATTCTTATTAAAATAAAACACACGAAATAGACTTAAGACGAACCTCTGTAGATGTCAAATCGATTTTTTTCCTAAAAGCAATGTTCATTTGATGAATGACACAATGGTTTGATTTTTCAACAAAAATCTATCATCTCATTCAGTGCATGTGAGAAAAAAGATTTCAACTTCAAATTTTCCATAAACAACGTTTTTAATAAGATTAGCTAATTGTGCAGCCAGTATTTCCTTCCTGGTAATGTAAATATATGAAGAAAATTCGATTTTACACATGAAATATTTCCAATATTGAATATCATAGGATAAGAAATTCTACTATCTATATGATGTTATCCAGTGATTTTTCAATAAATTTTAATAGGAACATCATAGAGACCTGTGATTTTCATCATTCAACGATATTATGAAGGCATGTCCATTTCGGTCGACATTCTTAGTTTGTTTCATTCAAAAGTTATAAGACTTATCTTGAGATCCTCGACTTCAGCCCATTGACCTCTCATCACTTGGAAAAAAAAGACAATTAGACAGGGGAAATTTATCATGTCAGGTCAAATGGTAATATTTAATATTGTCAAAAAAATCAACTCCTCTATTATATGTAACTTGATTATGAAATTTCCGAAATATTTAGATAACAATATTAGATCATTGGAAATCTAAGAGCTAATATTACTATTTGACTCGACATGATAAATTTTCCCTGCCTAACTACTTTTCAAGTGATGACATATCGATTGACTGAAATCGAAAGTTTCAAGAAAAGTCTTATAACTCTCGAATGGAACAAGCTAAGAATATTAGTCTTGCGTAGATCGAAAGAGAAGATTTTTTTTTCTCTACATTTATCACATTAATAGTTTAAATCCAAAGAAAAATTGCTTCAAACTATCGTCTTTGAATATCTTCACGAAGAATTTATTTGATTGGTCAATTACCGATCAATTATATCTCTTAAATAGTGAAAACCGCAAGTCTGTATGATGTTCTTGTTAAAAGTTATTCAAAAAACAAAAATAGTGAAGTACATTATATCTTGAAATGAATAGGAGAAAATTTGCAATTACTCAATGAACTAATCTTATTGAAAACTTTATTTGTGTAAAATTTTCTATTACTCTTGATATATTATCTCGATCTAAAAGCGATTTGACACTTGCTGAAGATATTCTCTCGTTATTTTTTGTATTTTTTTGTATAACATACCACTATATTCTCGCTTATGATGATAATCTGTACTTGATCGACCTAAATAACAAATATTGATTAAAATTCTAAAGAAAATTCTAAAAATAAAATACCATCATCACGTCGATCACGATTATGATAATCATCATTATTTGATGGACGTTTACCACGATAATATAATGGTCTTTAAATAAGAAAATGTTTAATTAATGAAAAGAAGAAAAAAGAAATTATTGTTTTTGTTTAAATTTGCAAACCTAGATGATGATCCTTTATCATAATAATCTTTTCCTGTATCTGTATTAGCCATTTGAAGTGCTTCTAATTTTTTTTGTATTTCAAGTTCTTTAGCAGCTGTATCCACCGGTTTTGCACCACCAAATATTGATGCACCAGCACCACGTGATGGAGCTAATTGTTTAACTGAAGATTTTTCAATAGATGATCCAACTTCTGATGTATTATTTGATTGTTGTTGTTGTTGATATTCATCAGGATTATTAGATAAATGTTCATTAATAGACGGGGATTCTTCAATATTTGATATAGATAATGTTGTTGTAATATTATTTAAAGATGAAGATGAACCAGATAATATTTTAAATTCTTCAAGTGGTTTTGAACGTGGTTGAAGTTGTAGACGTGGACGTTCTCGTGGTGGTTCTCGATTATCATCTTAAACAACAACGATAAATTTTTAATATACAAAATAGAAATATAAAATACCATTTGCTGGATTTCGATCGTGTTTATCACTACTAAAATAGAAAAATAATTATAAAAATAAAAAAGCAACTTCTATGGGTTGATTGCTATTGTTTTTGTTTTTTTTGAGTTTATTACTATTTGACAGTGTAGATGTTTTGTGTCATAAATCTATTGAGAGAATAAGATGTTCGGAATAGATCCGATAGGATATTATGTGGATGAATTTATAGTAAGCATCTTTCTATGACATATAAAGTCCTCAGTAACAAAACAGGAATAGCTCGAAGGATATAAAAATGAACAAAAATCAGTTACTTACAATGGAGGTGTTTGTATTGTCCGTCGAAGAAGTGACACATATTCGGGTCAAATGAAAGCTCTCATCGTCAAACTAACAGGGTTAAAATATTAGCTCCCCTTGACTTGTCTAGAGGGAAATATTTAAATTTAGTTATAACAATGAATCAGGAAAGATTTTCTCCACTATTATAAGGACAAAACATAGTGTTGTTCGGGGTGATTATGGGGTTTGTAGGGACTCTCTTTCATATGGTCCAAACAACATCATGTTTTGTCCTTATAATAGTGGACTGAATTTTTCTAGCAGTTGATAGAAAACGCCGTTTTCATGAGCTACAGGAAAAACTCACTGTACTATTATAAGGACAAAACATGATGTTGTTCGGGCTATATGAAAGAGGGTCTCTACAAACCCCATAATCATCCCAAACAACACTATGTTTTGTCTTTATAATAGTGGAGAAAATCTTTCCTGATTCATTTTTATAACTAAATTTAAAATTTAAATATCTCCCTCTAGACAAGTCAACGCGAGCTAATATTTTAACCTTGTTAGTTTGACGGTGAGAGCTTTCATTTGACCCGAATATGTGTCACTTCTAGTGCCCGGCGTGACCAACTTTTTTGGTCACGGTCACGACAGGTTGGTCACAGTCACGGTCACGGTGAGCCCAGGCCGTGACCGTGACCGTGAGTCACGGCCCTTTTCATGGTTTCTCGACATGAAAAAAAACTTTCCAGAAAGAGCTATTGCAATTTTTCCTTGCCAGATTCTTTATGGATTCAGTCAGCATCCTTCCAGGATTCGCTTTTTCCTGAGGGAACGGCGAAATCCTGTAAGAAGTGTGTATTCACGAAGTTTCAAGATCCTAACAGAGTTCGAAAAAGGATTACATCAGGATTCTGAACGGGCTTCCATTGTTGTTGAACTTGGAATAAATTTGAAAACAATATGTGGCTGTGGGTGTGAGCAGAACTTCTACTTATATTAACTGACAGGAGCTGTCACTGATATACTCTCTTGTTGACTTTTTGTTGTGACGCTCCTCAGTTTTAGCTGCAAAAAGTTGACTGGGTCCTTGTACTCAGATCCGTGTCTGATCGTGTCTAACATTTGATAAAATCTGGAGAGAATCCTCTCCATTATTTCTGTTAGGATTATAACCAAAATCATGAATGAATCCTTCAAGGATCCTGTATTTATTATCTGCAAACACATCTGGCCAAGAATGGAAAGAAATCTTAAACAGGATCCTGTATAACTGAGAAATCCTGGCAGCAGAAATTGAGCCGAGATTCTGAGGAAAACTTGGCAAGACCTTGGACATTCAGGATTCTCACAGATCCTTGCAAAATCTCCAAAGAAATGAACAGAATCGAGACTAGGATTCGATTTACTATTAAAAGTGATAATCGGGGGAGGGGTAGCTTCGCGGAGATGCCCGTACTTCTCCTCAGGGGTTTCCAAAATCACGAATACTAGAAACTTCCCAATTTTTCATAAAAACCGACGACCGAGTGAGGAGGGGTAGTTTCGCGCAGGTCTCCCTACTCCCCCTCAGGGGTTTCCAAAATTTCGAAAAAGTTCCCGTGACTAACCGTGACCAAGCTCCAGTCACGGTCACGGTCACGGTCACGAACGTTCACAAAGTATTGGTCACGGTCACGGCCGTGACCGTAACTGCCGTGAGTCACGGCGGTCACGCCGGGCACTAGTCACTTCTTCGGCGGACAATACAAACACCTCCATTGTTAGGAAAAATTATATTTTTATTTCTAAAACATTGCAAATTCTTTATCTGTTTTTTAATTCGAGATCTACAATTGAGCATAACAGTCATATTTTATTGACTTTAAAGTCAGTAAAATATAACTATTATACTCTGTTTTAGATGGCGAATAAAATAAAAATATATAATTTGCAATGTTTTGGAAATAAAAAATTAAATTTATATCAAATAAGTGATTTTTGTTCGTATTTATATCTTTTATCTTAGAACAGTGATTGTAGATATAAACCGATCCTGGTATGTTTAGAATCTATTTCACTGAAGAATTATTTGATTCTAAGAAGTTTTTATGACAATGCTTTCAGAATAAATCCATTGGGAAAAAAAACTAATCAAACGATAAATTATTTTATAGTAGTCGCAAAAAGTTCCGCTGTAAGATAAAAAATGCTTGAAGTTTAGTCTATAGATTTTTTCTTCAAACAAGAATATCTCAACTTTCGTATTCCGAGTTCCGTTGATTACACAAAGTACAATGGCGAACTTATTGAATTTCACTCCTTTTCGTCTTCCCAATGCATTAACCACTTGTTCTTCATGGCAAATCATAATTTCGAAACGAAAAAAAAAAACAAAAAAAAGTTCTCCGAGATCATGGGAATTTGACCAATGCACATCTGAAATCAATTTTTCCAAAAAACTCAATTCTATTGGAAGACTGTGAAAAACGTTAATTAACATCTGAAAATTTTTCTTATATGACAATAGTTGGTTCAACTTTATTATCTCTTAAATTGTTAGCTGAATTGAAATCGACTGAAATTCATTATAATTTTCTCTACGAAAGTCTACGATTAAAACATAATAGATATTGCATAGAATTGCGTTCTGACATTTTTCAAGCTCATACAGTCAGCTGCCTTTTCTACTTGGACTTTGCTTAGGTGGTGGTTTAGTTATTTATTTGAATATTAAGATATTTGTTCGAAATAAAAGAAAAATTTAAGTATATGACACATTTTAATACAAGGATTTTTCCTCTTTATCAATAGGATTATACATATGCACTTATGTTCTTCTTATTTCCTCTTGTTGTTAATAATGTGTCATAGTTTTGTTTTTCTCTTCTACCATATATGTTGGACTTTTTCCTTTCTTTCATGTTATTCTATTGATTTTCCAGTCCTTGTTATCACCGTGTATATATATATATTTATTACCTCGCTGTAAAAGTAGATTTTTTGTAAATATATATAATTCTACAGATAAAGTACAAATCGGATTAAAATCTCACAAGGAAATATTCTGCATGACTCTAGTGTTGTTTCCATCATTAATAGAAATTCGATATCAAACGGTTTTAGTTTTCCTCATTTATGAAGAAATCTTCATATAAGAGTTGATGGGAATTGTTGAAAAGTGACGCGTATCTCCATCTAATTTTAACCATTTGTCTTGAAAATTTCACGATTGGAATGATTAATAGAGAAGAGATCCAATCCATGTACCGTGATCGTTCAAGACAATGATGACTTTTCCATGGCTCAAGGTTAGAGTGGATTGAAGTATCCTATCTATAACAAAAACATAGATATGCGAACTTTTATTTATTAACAAGAAAATCAAGATCATAATGGAAAAACAAATATTCTTTTTATTGTTAGATTAAGTCTTATCGATATCGAATTACTATTTACGATCAAGGTTTATCAAACTCTATTTCTAGACAAAATTATTGAAGTCTATGTACCTTGTTTTTTTTTAACCCTATAGTGGGACTTTTTGTGACTACTGTATATTGAAATGTATTTGGATAAATCTTCTAAAAGATATCATATTTGTGTAATATACCAAAAAAAGAAAAGAAAAGAAAAAATACTTATAGTTTCTCAAAATTCCATGTTGATATATTTACCGTGTATCGTTATATCGATCAGTATTTGTTGGTCTATCTATATCATTACTCTGTCGATTTTCGTCATCATTATAACGATGACGTGTTGTATTCTGTCGATCATGATCACGATCACGATCACGATTGCCACCAGTACGATCATCTCTTGTACGTGGATAACCATAACCATAATCACTACCACGTTGACCATTACGTGAATTACCAGTAAAATTAGCTTAAAAAAATAAAAATAAAATATTTCTTTATCTTTTTAGCAAAAAAAAGAGAAAATAAATAAAATTTACATCGTCCTTGATCATTTCTATTTTGTCTATCTCTATGATATCCACTAGATGATCGATCATCAGATAAATCATTTTGTTTTCTTTCAATTCTTTTCCATCGATCTGCCATTTCTGGTCGTTCATCTCCTGTTATTCTATTTGATCGATTAGAAAAATTTGTTCGACTACCATCATTTTGATTGAAATCAGTTTTATCAGATACATTTATTCGAATTTTTCTTCCATAAATTTCTTTATCTGTTCGTTTTAATCCTTCAATTAAATTTTCACGTGTTTCAAATTCAACTAAACCAATACCACGACTACGAATACCATCACGCATGATACGAGCTGCTTTTGGCTTTACAAAAAAATAAAATAAAATAATGAAATGTTTGTTTTTTTATTACTTTTAAATCAGCAAATATTCGCCTTAGACCTTCATCATCAATTTCAAATGATAAATTAGCAACATGTATAACAAATGGAGGATTATTTGGGACAGTACTATAATCAATATCAACAGCAGAACGAGGAGCTGTTGGTAAACCACTCATATCAACAACTAGAAAATAAAAGATTTTTTTTTTTAATTTTTTTTACTCATTTAATTACCTATTGGTTTTTTTTGTTCTTCTTCATCAACAATAGCTGCCCATGTACTTTCTCGTACGGTAACAAGTTTTGGTTCCGATGCCAGAAAATCGGTTAATGCCATAGTCCTACCTTTTTTGGATTTTTTCGACATGTTTATATTAGTTTTTTAATAATATAATAAATAAATCTATTTAATAAAGATAGATTATCATTCCAAATAAAATGACAATATATTGAATCATTCAAGTAAGTGAAGTATAATAAGAAAAAAAAAAAAAAAAAAGAAACGAAGTGAACTGGTTCGTTGAAAAGGTTTACGTATAATTAGTTTGAATAAAAAAAAAAATTAAAAATTAATTTATTTAATAAAAAAATTTTTTTTATTTTGTTTTATAGAAAATTTTTTGTCAAGAAAAATTTCTCTATAACACATTTATGCATTTATAGAAATGCTTCTTGATAAAGGAGTTGTCAATGAGATATATAAAAGAATGAAAACGATGAAAGTTGTATGATTAGTTTTTCTTTCGTTTCTCTTTTGTTTTCCTTTCTTTATCAATGAGTAACAAAATATGTTCACATCAAAATCTTAATGTTAAACATATAACTACTTTATTTGAGGAAGTTCAAAATCGTTATGTTAACAAATTGATATCTATTGATGAAAAATCAATTACAATTGATGAACGACATAAAGTAAATCATATCTTTTATTTTAAGTTTTATTAATTAACAAAATCAATTAATTACTTCAATATTTAATGTAAAAAACAAATATCATATTCACATATTTCTTTTTTATGCTAATGAAAACGATACATTTACACTTAATAAATAACATTCGGATGATAAAAGAAAAATATTAGTTCTATGTTATAGTAACATCAATAGAGAACAGTATACTATTGTTATAAAGTGTTTGTTTTGAATTGTTGATTTACCACAAAAAATATTTCAATAATGATTTTACATAAGATGCCACAAAGTAAAATACGTCAAATTGTGATGATCGAATAAAATAATATAAATATAACAAAGAGTTGTTTCAATCATATTAACTTTATGTTTGATAGTTTTTGTATTATTCTATTATTATTGTAATATAAATATAATATTTAACTCTGAAGTAAAATTATGTATACCATTTATGTAGTCAAAGAAAATATTTATAATTTATTCTTTTGAAATTCTACATATATATTATAAAATTTCAATAGATTTTATTTCAAGTATATTTTCATTTTTCTTTTTGTTATTAGTTAAGTTTTGTTTTATAATTTAATGAAGTGAATATATTCTAAGGATTTTTTATGATTATTAGGAGAGGATTCAGAAGAAGATCGAGGCATTCGTCAAAATTTTAATTTTTTATTTTTTATATGCATTCGAAAGACCATCAATTAAGACTATCAACCGGTATTTAATGGTGTTCCATTATATCTTAATCTTTATTATCAGATTTCTGAAAGAGACTTTTTTTTTTCTTTTTCGAATAAACTACTTAATCATGATGAAGTCCTAATTTCTCCGAGATAAAAATAAGGGACACTTGAAAGTATCTAAGATCGTTTTCCTTGAGACTGTTTACCTGTCTGCGGATAGTGTAAGTCTCACATTGACTCGAAGGTTAACTTTTCTTTTCAATATTGTTCTTTTTTTACTAATTTATAGAGAATCAATAGTTATGTAACATAGAAAAAAATTCAATTTGGTTTTGTTTGATTTCGAAAAATGGCAGCAGGTATATAGTCAACAAACGGATGTTACAAACTGTTAAATTATGACTTTTTCCAGTCATATTGTCACAATTAATGAATGATATAATAGGTCAATTTTTTCAACTATTGATGATTTATTTTTTAATATATTTCATGAGAAAACTAAGCACACGTAACATTCATTAAAAGCTAAAAGTTCACTTATTGATCGATTGTATGAATAATCTATTTAATTTGACATCAGACTGTAACGGTAGTGAGATTTTTTTTATCTAATATTTGTCTATCAAAGTTTTCGAAATATATATTAAATTACTATAAAGCTTCTATTCATTTAATTAATACAATTAATGCTTGTCGATGGAATACATTTTTGTTTATCGACTGGAGTGTTCAACCCTTTCATTGCCATAACTACTTTACAAAAGCAATTAATACCAATATGAAATGTATGCATGAATGTACATATGAGTGTGGATATTAAAGTCCATTGGTCCCGGGATCAATAGGACAGGCTCCAGTAGATGTATGTTTTTGTGTGCTTCTTCTGTTCACTAATTCAAGCAATCTCACACTCTGGATGAGACCCCGAGCATAGCAAATATATATATCAAGGTATATAACTGCTACTGAATGAAATTTAAAATCAGGTATCAGTGATCTTCGACTTATATTCTAATTAGTTTAAGCAGACAAACACAGATGCATTTTGTGAATTTAGGGTTTTCCTTAACAAATGGAACAGATTAATTGTGTTTCACACTTCAATCTTGTAGGGATTATGCCGAAAAGCTTTTTTAATGTAAGACCCTTTTTTGCTAAAAAGCGAATTATTTTCTTCAACGTAGGTAATTAGTGCTGAAAAATCGCTCAAGACAAACTTTACTATATAAGTTGAAAATTTGAGTTTCAGGATTTTAAATGTTAGTCGTTTCGAATGCATATCAAGAATTAAAAACAATAATTTTGACTAGTGCTTTATATACTAAGGTATTCGTTGGTATTTTCATAGAGTGTTTCCTACTATGAATTTCGTTTTTATTTTTTTCTTCTTATTTATAGCAAAAATTATCTATTTATGAAAGTTATGTAAAAGATTTATCGATTCAAACACGTTTACTTTTACAAAGTCTTGAAGACCTCGAAAAAGAAGCTAATCAACGTGTAACATTACTTGAAAATAAACTGAAAAAAGCCAATGCATCATTACAAGTATGCTAAAAAACAACGAGTCTTTCATATTTTTATTCATTATCAATATTAATTTTCTTAGCATTATCATTCATTATCCGATTTAAATAACACAACTGGGGTAAGAATGAATATTAGCAAATGTTTTGTTGATCTATAAATTATTATTTTGTTTTCTTATTAAAGAATATTGATACAGAAAAATGGAAATTAGTTCATGAGACTCTTGATCTTAAACAAGATCTTGATTGTTTAACATCATTTATAAATATAGCTAAACGTACAGGGAAATGGGATACAAAACGACTTCAATTAAAAACTCTTCCACTTGATCGTATTATTGGTATAACAAACGATAATATTCAAATATCAAATCCATTACATAAAGAAATTCAATATCGTGATGAACGTATACAAGTTTTACAAGCTGAAATTGAACAGCTTAGAAAAATGCAAAATGATTTATTGAAACAAGTTATTTTAATTAATAAAAATTCTTTTTTTTTTTGTCTGTTAAAGTAAATTTTATTTTATTTAGACATTAAATCTCAATTCATTGACAAGTGAAAATGAATTAAAAGGACAGGTTTGTTTTTCTTTAATAATTAATATTTTTAAATAGATTATTTTCATGTTTTTAAGAATATTATTCTTACAAAAAAAGTTGATGATTTTCGATCAAAATTTGCGGAAGAATGTCAAAAAAATGAATCATTTAAAATGGATGTAAGATTTTTTTGTCTTTCTTTCTTTAAATAAATAATTATGAAAAAATTCTATTAGATACGTGTCAAAACAAATCAATTAAAAGATCTTCAACAAGAATTAAATTTTAAAAAACAACATTATGAAGGACATATAAATGATTTATCAACAAAATTAAAAACTATATCTGATCGTCATCGAGAATCAACAACTATTTTGAATAATGAACTTAAAGTAAAAAAAGAACAAGTTGAACAATTAACACAACAAGTTGAACAAGTTATTAATGAAAAAATTTCATTTGAAAATGAACGAAATGATTTAGAACGACAAGTATAGAGTTTTTTCATGTTGATTTATTTTTTGTTTGTTTTATTTTATATGATAGTGTCGTGTAAAAGATACAATAACAGCTGATTTAGAAGCACAAATTCGTAATTTAGACCGACAATTAACAGCAAATAATCATCCAATTATTCCTATAGAATCAACTGTATCAAAAATTGAATATGAAAAACTTGATCAAGAATTAAATTCAACACGAAAACGACTTGATGTTATTATGACTGAAGTAATTTAATAAATATTTAATTTATTTATTGTTCAGTTTATTTTCTTCTTTTTTAGATTAATGTAAAAGATGCATTAAATAATAAACTTGAACAAGATCTTCGTTTATTAAAAAAATTTCATGATGAACAATTCGAACAACATGTTCAAACTTCTTCATCAGATGCTGAACAATTACGTACAGAAATTCGAACATTAAAACGTCTTTGTGAAGAAAAAGCAGATGAAGTAAGTTATTCTTAATTTTATTCAAAAGAAATTTTCCATTATTTTATGCATCAATATTTACTTATTGAGAAAATATTAAAAAAAAAACAATTTTATTCGATTATATTATTTGCATATGATTATCATTATAAGACAATTGATCAGATCAATTTCAGATTTGATTAACTCTCTCAGTTATGTCTACTTGAAAAATACGGTATTAAAAGCAAGATTAATTCAAAATAAGACTTGTCACATTTATTTCTATAAATATAATCTCTAGTACTTTTTTAAAATCGTGTTATATATCTCAGTATATAATATAAATAATGACAAGGAGGAAGCAGCAGACTTCAAGACTTCACGAGACTTGATTTTATGTTAAAGGCAATAGCTTAAGAGGACCCTCTTTCTGGGGTTTCTTGAGAATGGCTTGATGGATAGTTATGAAACTTTCAGGGTAGATAGATCTCGATGAGTAGAGCAAAAGTTGTTATAGACTCGAAATTTCC
Organism: Rotaria sp. Silwood2; assembly: GCA_905329745.1. Lineage (NCBI taxonomy): Eukaryota > Metazoa > Rotifera > Eurotatoria > Philodinida > Philodinidae > Rotaria > Rotaria sp. Silwood2. Next base: position 133,340 of record CAJNSZ010000229.1, read on the forward strand.
AAATGCTTCTTTCCCAAATATATTTATGGCCCAAGGGCCTAACATGATCTGACCGTTTCTCTCGCAAAAAAATCCATACTTCGTTTTTTATGACTGAAATTTTTTCTGTGGCAATTAGGATCAAGTCGGGGTGCGTCTTTTTTTCGAAAAATCTCGTTGGTACAGTTCAGGAGAAGCAAAATACTGAAGGCACTATCAAAATACCTGCTTTTTTTTCAATGGTGCTAATTTTATGCAGCCTATCAAAAATTCATAGGAATACTATTTTCAAGAGAAAAAAAAGACACCTCAATTTGACCAAAATACTCATAAAAAAACTTTTGAGTCCGATCGGTTGTATCGCGAGGAAGAAAAGGGGAAAAGCTTCAATTTTTTTTTTGAAAAATCTAGTTTTACGAGAAAAGCAAAAAAGTTGAGTCTTACTGATTTTTTTTTCAGCGTATTTTATCGTTTTTCTCGAGTTTTTTATATATAAAATGTAGATTTTCAGTTCTCAAAATGTGCTCACTAGATAGAGAGCATTTAATTCTATATATTGATCACAAAAAATGAAAAACGAAAAATCTGAAAAATTTTGGGCCGGAAAGGAGTCTCCTGAAAGTCTTCATCAGACTTCATTGGACTTCAGAACACTTCTTGAGACTTCAAGACCGAAGTATCTGTTGTTTCTCCCTTGACTAATGACGGTGATAAGTTATGCTTCGAAACTAAGAATTTCTTTATGATCTCATCAATGTATTCTTGATAATATTGTAAACTAATTTTTTATAAAAAACTCTCGACAAGAGATGTGAGGGACTAAGGTTTTTTTGGTTAATTTAATCGACAAGTGGCACTTTTTACGATAATCTCTTTTCATTTATATTCTGATTGATACGATTTTTAAGATAATTTGCTTAAAGCCATAGAATATTTTCCTATAAACTTGAGTTATAGTCCTAACACTCACATTTTCTTACATCCGATTTATATTAATAAGTAGAACAACTTTCATAAATACACAAAGAAAAAACTCAAGATTGGATCATATTGAATAACAACTTGATAATATGTTTATCTTTGTAATTCATATTTTTTTGAATAATAAGTAATCATAGATCAAATTTCGTCAATAATATCAGTTTTTCTTCGATTGATTCACAACAAACTGTTGAATACCATCTGAAGGTGAAATCTTTCCACGTAATAAATCGTTTTTGATATGAAACTTTGTAAATAAGGTGAATTTCAGAGAGCTATGAAAAACGACTCCAAACGGATAAATACTGTTATGCTTAATCTGTTGCGTTATTGGCATTTTTACTAAAATACTAATACATGGCACTACATATATTCTGACAAATCGAATGATGATATATCAACCGAAAATTTTGTCTGTAGATAGGTCGATTTATGACTATAAATTTCAGTTCAAAAGAATCTTTTCTTGACAAAAATATTCATCTAACGAAAAATACGAGAATTTTATGCTTTTTTTAAATTGAGTATCTTGTTAAGAATACATTCTTTTTGTCTGTAGTTCTCAACATTTTAGTCGCAAGTAGACTAATCAATGAACGAAACTTCAGAACAATATATAGGAAGCTATGAGTCAAGATTTATAAAAATATGAATCCCGCTCTTTCTACCGATATACCATCATCGGATTTGTTGGTGTATATCACACTCTCTGTACATGTTATTCAAGCTAGATAAAAATCGACAGTAGTTGGACACTTAAATCAGTGTAGAAGTGGTACTTTATCTTTACTTTAACAGATAAAGTAAAGTAAAATATAGGAGAAGAAAATTACCGTTATCAATTGTCGAATAACAGAGAATTCGTCACTCGAATTTCTTGATAAATGAATGTTATTTCGAGAAAAGAATGATTTTCTATAGAGTTTTACCAAAGATAATCAAGGTCGAGGAGTTCAAATCTTAAATTAGCTTCGCAAAATTCATCAATTTAATCGCTCTTTATAGAAATTCATTATTTCCTTGAATAGGCATGCACCAAACTCGGGTACAGATCGGGAACCCCGAGCTCGGTATTCCCGGTACCTGAAATGCTGGATTTAATTATTTATTTATTTGGGTCACTGCTAGACACTCGGAGAAGCCAAGAGCATACCGGAAATACCGAGTCCGAACTTTCCGGAGTTCGGTCATACCTGGCTTCTATGGATGCCTAATGCAGACCAAAGTACATGAATCACTAAATCTAATGTTTTAGGTACCGGGAATGACCGAACACCGGGAAGTTCAGGCTCGGTGCATGCCTATCCTTGAAATAATCTTTCTATATAAAGAAATTAGGATTACGAATTTTCCATCACTCATTACTCAGTAACATGATAGTAATTACTTTTTTTCTATTCAAAACTCCTCTTATACTTTTTAAGCTTCTTGAATATTATTCAGATGTTTCTATTGATGAATCGTGTTCTATATTGTCTCGACACAAAGATCAACAATACAGAAAGAAAAATATTATTTTGAATAGACTTTTACATATTGAACCTTTATCAAAGTATAATGATAACTACAGTATTTTCTATTACTTTTTCAAAGTAAAATAAGCATAATGTACCCTCTCTCCTTAATCAGTTGTCTATCTTTTGACTGTCATCCTACCATATAGTTTCTCTCCTACCGACATTCTACTGTCGATACTTATGGATACCACGGTTTATTTGCTGTTTACGAGAATAAACATGCAAAATGGATACACTGAAACATGTATATTTCTGTAGATTAAGTATAAAATTAGTTATCGTTTTGGAATCTATTTGTTTTTTTGAATAGAGTGCGAACTGAAAAAAGATTTAACATTTGTAATAGCTACGTACTTCGTCTTCGTCAATCACATTAAAATTTTTCTATTGATTTTAATTTAGTTTCATAAAAAATGTTTGGAATTACGTACATGTCAAGAAAATTTATCTATTGAACATAATAAAAATAATACATATGAATATGAACAACAACAATTACGTAATCTTCTTCAAATTTCTAATCAACAATTAGAAGAAATTCGTAATAATTTAGAAGAAAAAACATTAAAAAATGAAGAATTTGAACAAATAATAAATGAATTAAATTCAAATAATAATCTTCTTGAAACAAAACTAATTGAAACAATGACATCAATTGATTTACGTAATAAAACAATAATTGATTATGAACAACAAATAGATAAAATAAAAAATGATTTATTAATTAAAACAAAAGAAATTTTTGATAAACAAACTCATATTAATCAATTAGAACAAAATCTTATTGATAAAACAGCTGAAGTTGCACAATTAAATGAAACACTTGAAACTGATCTTGTTAAAAATCAACATAGAGAAAAATTTGCTGAAGATCATGCAACAAAAGCATTAAGTGATATTAAAATTTTACAAAGAGAAGTAAAAACAAAAAAAAAAACAGAAAAAGAAAAATATTTCTTTTCTTTTCAAATAGCTTCGACATTTATCTGAATCATTAGTTGAACGTGAACGTACAAATAAAACACTTAATGAACAAATTCAACAATTAACAAATGAATTTCGTTTAAAACATGATGAATTTCAACAAATACAAAAATCATTAAATAAACAAGTAAAACAAAAAAAAAAATTTCTCCATAATAAAAACAAAATTTGTTTTTCTTATTTTATTTTAGTTAACAATTAAACAAGAACAAATTATACGTTATGATCAAAATCTTCATGAAACAGAAATAAAATGTAAATATGCCAAAGAAGAATGTTTAATACAAGAAAAAGAAATTGTTCGTCTTAATAATCTTCAAGATGAACAAACTAATAAAATTAAAATTTTACAACAAGATTTAAATAAACTTCAAGAACAGGTATTTATCATTTTAATTATTATCTAAAACATTTTTCAAAAAGATAAACATTATTTTATCATTTTTTTTTATTTATTATACATTGAGAAATTCGACAGATTGTTTTATTCTATCGAATTTACGGTACATTTATTTATCATCCTTTTATTTAATCCTACACAGTTGAAATAACTCAAAAACCGATCTCAGCCTAGGTACTTTCAAATCGCATGAAATTTTCAGGATATTTTGGGCCTGAAATGGAGAAGATATGATAAAATTTTTAGCCCTGTATCATGACGTTCGAGGGAGATATTGACCAAACAAGGGTTAAAAATATCTGATTTGTGCATCCCAAATTTCTCTGCCCAGTCTTATTCTATATATTTAACTTTTTTTTTGTTGGAAAGAGCATGTCAGGATGAAGTACATGATAGAGTCCTTTTTTTTTAAATTCTTACTTTTTAAGTGCAGAAAAGGGATCACAAGTTCAATGACTCAAAAAACACTCTAAAAATGGCGCTCTAATTATATAAGTGTTTATATATATAATAAAAATAATGTTTAATTTAAAAAAAGGACTTTATCATGCACTGCATCTTGACATGCTCTTTCAAACAAAAAAAACTTTAAATACATTATATGGACCTGGACTGAGAAATTTGGGTTACGCGTTTGACATATCATGAACTGAGAAAAAACGAAAAAGATTTTCGTTTTTTTCCAAAAACAGCTTATTTTTCGAATAGGGGATGGCGGGAATCTTCAAAAACTTTTGGAAAAAAACGAGGTGCCGAGTAAAAACTTTTGTCGTTTATGAGAGATCAGATCACGGGCTATCTTCCCCTGTATTTATCTTAATTTCGATCATTCTGACGAAAAGTGACTTTTTTTGAGGGGGGGGGGGGGGCGGGGCCTGAAATGTCTTTTGGGGGCTCCTCCCTTTTTTGGGTTCNTAAAATTTGATTTGGTGATTTCTTGCTGGTATTAGATACGAAATACAACAAAAGAGGATCATTGCTAACATCATTTCAGAATGAAAGCGCTGACTTATATGTCAATTTATATTACTTTTTTGCCCAATCAGATAGCTCTTTTTCCTTGCCATGGTCTTTCCATAAAGTATTCTTTTGAATATCCAACTCAGGTTATAGTCGCATAACCGGGCCCTTGTAATTCTGATAGGATTATGCCGATATGCTGCGACAAAGATTCCGACAACTTTCGAGAAAATTCTGTAGGAAGTTATGGGACTGTTTTAGAAAACGGATTCGATCTGCAGTGATCTGACTACCGGGTTACTCGTTATGAAAAGACAATGGCAAGGAAAAAGAGCTATCTGATTGGGCAAAAAAGTAATATAAATTGACACATAAGTCAGCGCTTTCATTCTGAAATGATGTTAACAATGATCCTCTTTTGTTGTATTTCGTATCTAATACCAGCAAGAAATCACCAAATCAAATTTTAGAAAACAACTAGTTTCGTTTGAGTATTTACCGTTTCATATTTGTGACTAGTTATAGTCAGAAGTTTCCTAATAGTTAGAAACGGCTATAAAGATAATTCGAAACTGTCGTGACCACACTGGTCGTGAGAAACGTGATTATGATCTTAATCGTCTCTCACAGCTCTATCAAAATTGTCTCTTTCGAACTTTTAGCTCAGCATGTTCCAAATATGAATAAACATACGTCAGTAAGGTTAGCTCTAATTACATATATATCATCTTTTGGATGAATGAATATCTGATCCCTTTATTGAAGAAAACAGCGAGTATATGTACATAGGAGAGATACAATAGACGGACTAGAAAAGAAGACGAGAAGCTTCATCCGTCTGCTTAGAAAATGAATGACGGAAAGAATAAGACAATGGTTCTTGTTACTCAACAAAGACGTCAGTTAGGAAAAGTGAGTAACGCGAAAAAGAGCATACGTACAATAGATGAATAGAAAAAGAAAATAACAGGAACATATGTATAGTAGTTGAACTGAAGAGGGCAGAAGTGATGCACTATGTAACACCTTCCCCTTGTGCTCAAGAGATCGTCTCGATCTCGAAGAAAGAGAAAAATATTAATACCATGACAATCTTAACAAAAATCTAAGTTAGAAAGAAAAAGAAACAAAGTAACGTTTTTTCCATTTGTTTTTGACGTCAAGCTCAGTCGTGTTCATTGATACATAAAAATAATGACTTGGCAAACTACGATGCATATAATTCATATGAAAGCCATGCCAAAAAAAAAATAATAATCTAAGTTGCAATACTCATATTATTCACACTGTTCACGAATAAATATAGGTTTCATATCAGATATTGTCATTTGTTTTGTATAATTTGGATTATGATCACTATCTGGATCTTCGATTTTGATAATAAATGTTGACGGACCTTTTTGCTCTATAATTCGATATGAACCTTCATATTTGTTTTGAAATTTCGATGTTCTATTAATAACTCGTACCAAAACTAAATCATCTTTAATATATTTCAGATCAGGACGATTTTGATCGTATAGACTCTTTGCTGATTTAGTTTGATGTTCAATATTTAACTCGGCATCATTGAGAATTAATTTTCTTGCTTGTTTCACCTGGTCGTAATATTGGTTTGGTTTCCTATCAGCTTGCATATAATTAGTTATTGTATTATACATATTCGGCCAGTAATACTTGTTCATCAATTTGTGTGATGTTTTATTAGTTCCTAGATGTACTGTCGTATGATGATCTTGATGAAGAAGAAGCACTTGGTTGATCATCGATTTCGGGATCCACGGCAGCTTAATTTTTGTTTTACCACGTGGAACCAATTTATAAATAATACCATCAATAATGTCATAAGCTTCATTATTAACTAGATACTTTATTTTTTCTTGAATTTCGAAGTCCTTCATTTGTTCTTCCTTTAATTTTCTTATGCTAAATCCATTATATACGGAAGGAACTTTACCTAAAATGTTTGATGGTGATGATGTTGAATTAATGCTTGTACGTACTGATGAAGCTGAAATTGCAGCCTCATTTATATTTGATGATGAAGATGAAGGTTTTTCTTTTAATTTACTGGCTCTTAATCGAGTATTATGAACCTTCCTTGTCGTTGAATTATTAATTGGGTTAACACACGGTAGTATTTTAGGGACATGTTGATTTGGTATAGATTTATGACTTTTATAATATCGATTATCATGATTAATATGATAATTTTTACAATATTGATTACCAGGATGAACACGATAATTTTTGTAATATAGATTATCGTAATCCATACAATAATTTTTATTATCCTTAATAATAGATGATGATGGAACCGATTGATTCACGAGAATATGTTCTTGTAAATTTTTAACATCAAATAACTGGTTACTGGATGATGCTCGTAAAGGTACTACAGCCTTATTTCCTAAAATTTCAATTCGATCTTTAAAACGATTTATTGTTACTTGATAATACTTGATCCAATCTTCACCTAATATAACGTCACAACATAAAGTTTTTGTAACTACTGCTGTTACATATGTTCGAATATGTTGAATTTTTATTTCCAAAGTTACATATCCAATAATAGAGATTGATGTTTTATTTGCCAAAAAAAATTGTTGTTGTACCGGATAAAATTGTTGATGTTGTATTTTAGAAAGAGATGCTTGCTGGATAATGCTGTTGGTTGCACCTGTATCCACGAGTACTTCCATTATTTGATTATTAACAGGTACATGAATAAAGCGTAACGGTGATGGATATTGGATGGAATTGGCGGAGGCACCACCATCTAGTGACTCCCTTGTTGAAAATGCTGCTGTTGTTGTGAAGCATTATTATCAGGACAATCCCATTGTAGATGGCCAAGTTTATTACATTGATAACATATTTTATTATTTTTTTCATCGTATTGTGTAGTTGTTTCATGATGTGGATTTTGATGAGGATAATGATCGAATGATCCATAACTTGTCGAAGACGGATTTTGTCGATAATCATAATGTTTACGCATTGAACGATTGAATGAATTTTGTTGTTGTTGGCTTGATCTTGATGATGATTGTTGATTTGATGTTGTTTCTTTTTCTATTTGTTCGTGTCGTTGCATTACTGTAAAAAAATCTTGTAATGAGGTAATTGATAATGCATAATGCTTAAGTTGTGGGCGAAGACCTCTTCGAAGATATTGAAGTTTATCTTGTTCACTGATCTTGTTATCTAATTTAAGGCAAAGACGATTAATGTCTTGTACAAATTTACCAACTGGTTCTGTTTCGCCTTGTTTACGTGCTAATAATTGAGCTAAGTAGTCAATGTTGGTCGGTTGAATTGGTGGTGGAAAGGCATATAAGAAAGCCTGTTTAAATGACGACAAATTATCAATTTCATCTTGATGATAAAACCATTCTTGAGGAGGACCACTTAATTTTATTGTTGCCAATTCATAAATTTGTGGATCATTTAATCTAAGTGCTTTAGCTGTTTGTTCTAAACTTGTTAACCAATTGACTGAATTTTCAGAACCCAAAAAATTTGGTATAAGTTTAACTTTTTCATTCTTAGCTGATTGCAGTACCTGGTATGATGATTCAAATGGAAATGATGGTTCGGAAATACCATTTGGTTCAGCAAAAGATTTAAATATATTATCATATGTATGTGTAATTTTTTCTATTGGTGCTGCTTTATGTGATACATCAGCACGATTGAGATCTTTAGATGTTGAATTAACGGTTAAAGTTGATATTGGTGCTGAATGATACGTGAGCAGGAATTGATGAATAAAAGTTTGCATATCTGGTATTTGTAAGCGGTTCATACGATACCATAATAACGCTTCACCACTCAATTTGCCTGCTGCTAAATCACGTTGTTCACCTGGATTTATATTTTGCTGTTCAATAAATGCAAGAATTTGATCTAGCCATTGTCCTGGATCTTCAAACTTTGTACCTGAAAATGTTGGAATTTCTATTGTTTGATTTGTTGGAGGATGATTAATCTTTGGTGATGATAGATTTTGTTGATTGTCGTCAACAGGTAATATCGAATTTTGATAATCAGCCGACGATTTCATTAATAAATGACAATCATCATTACGTGTTGTGGTACTTTTGACCTGATATGATGTAATAGTCGAAGTGGATGGTAAATGTTTTATATCGGACGTAGTTTCTTCCGGCATAGAATTCATTATTGAATACACGTCGTTTTTACTCTTTAATAAATAATCGTGAATCGATGTATGTTTCAAATTTAATGTTGTTCTAGTATCTGGCATTCAATCTATTATAAGTTTTTTTATTAAATCTATATCCAGTATCTCTTGTTGTGATATTGGTTTGACAACAAGTTGGTCAGGCCCCCAGTTACATATATATCATCTTTTGGATGAATGAATATCTGATCCCTTTATTGAAGAAAACAGCGAGTATATGTACATAGGAGAGATACAATAGACGGACTAGAAAAGAAGACGAGAAGCTTCATCCGTCTGCTTAGAAAATGAATGACGGAAAGAATAAGACAATGGTTCTTGTTACTCAACAAAGACGTCAGTTAGGAAAANTTTCTATCATTGGCTATGTTACATTGAAAATGGATTCTGTCGATGATCATAGTGCTTGCACATGAAGTGATTGAATTAATTTCGTTGTTGTTGGCTTGATCTTGATGATGTTTGTTGACTTGAGACTTCTTTTTCGATCTGTTCATGCCGTTGCATTACTGTAAGAAAATCCTGCAATGAGGTAATTGATAATGCATAATGCTGGAGTTGTGGACGAAGACCTCTTCTAAGATATTGAAGTTTATCTTGCTCACTGATCTTATTATCCAATTTGAGGCACAGACGATTGACGTCTTGTACGAATTTACCAACTGGTTCTGTTTCACCTTGTGTACGTGCTAGTAATTGAGCTAAATAGTCAATGTTGGTTGGTTGAATTGGTGGTGGAAAAGCGTATGAGAAAGCCTCTTTGAAAGAAGACCAATTATCAATTTCATCTTGATGATAAAACCATTCTTGAGCAGGACCACTTAATTTTATTGTTGCCAATTCATATATTTGTTGTTCATTTAATTTAAGTGATTTACCAATTTGTTGTAAGTTTTTTAACCAATTTAAGGAGTTTTCAGAGCCAGAAAAATTAGGGAAAAGTTTAACCTTTTCATTTCTAGCTGATTGTAGTACTTGTAGAGGTGATGTCGATCGACATGATGGTAAATGAAGATTTTCCATAATGTTTGACTTCGATGTATGATCAGAAATTTCATCTGAGTCTTTACCCTCCAGTGCCTCTTCCGTTAATGTGAAATGAACATCTGTGATGGTTGCATTAGTAGTGGAAGTTTTGGCTTGTGGTGGATTATAAGTAAGCAAAAATTGCTGAATAAAACATTGCATATCAGGCATTTTTAAGCGATTAAGACGATACCATAATAAACCATCATCAGTTAATCTTCTTGAAGCTACATCACGTTGCTCACTTGGTGTTAATTCTTGTTCTGCAATAACTTCAAAAATATGATCTAACCACTTTCCTGCATCTTCACTTATTTTTCCTGAAAATGTTATAAAATTTTCCTCTGTATCTTGTTTACGATGTATTGTTGACGATTTAATTGTATTTTTCATTGAATCTTGGTATGTGTCACCTGTTGTTTGAGCTGAAGAATATTGATTAGCAAGCGATGGTATTCGTGCTAATTTTTGTTGATTGTTGTCCATGAAATGTATTGAATCATTTGATGGTTCAATTGATAAATGTTGATCATTATTATTAAAAATTTTTTGATCGTGGTGTAGTGTATTAGCAGAAGTAGTTGATAAATGTTCAGTATCGAGCATGCTTTTTTCCGAAGTATGATGAGTTGTTGAATATGTGCAGGTTTTATTATTTAATAAATGATCGTGAATAGATGTATGTTTCAAATTGCGAGTTGTTCTAGTTTCTGGCATTCAATGTGTATTAGGTTTCGTAGTAAATCTGTATCGGGTATCTCTTGTTGTGATATTGACTTGACAACAAGTTGGTCAGGCCCCCAGTTACATATATATCATCTTTTGGATATATGAATATCTGATCCCTTTATTGAGGAAAACAGCGAGTATATATACATAGGGGAGTGACAATAGAAGGAGTAGAAAAGACGACGAGAAGCTTCATCCGTCTGTTTCGAAAATGAATAACGGTAAGAATAAGACAATGGTTCTTGTTACTCAATAAAGACGTCAGTTAGGAAAAGTGAGTAACGCGAAAAAGACCATACGTACAACAGATGAATAGAAAAGAAAATAAGAAGAACATATGTATAATAGTTGGACTGAAGAAGGCAGAAGTGATGCCCTATGTAACACTTTTACAACTCTTTCTCGTGTTTTTCTCGCATTTAAAAGTAAATAACATTTTTGTAGACTTCAAAGATAACTGTTGAAATAAATGTACAACAAATGCCAAAATAAACAGCATAAGAACAACACTTAAGAATCTACGTGAAGAAGTCATCTAAAAAAAAGAATACGCAAGATACATCGACGATAAAAATCTGGTTATCGCTATATTCTATATAATAAGTTAATAATTACATGTGACAGGAAACGATAAAGACTGCCATAAGCGTAAACATCATTTTGGAACAAACAACACTCATATGGAGATAAAAATGGTTTTGCCATTGAAAAAAATATAATGAAGAGAAGACGCTGTGAATTATTCATCTCGTAACGAGAGAGCTTTGTCTTTGTGTTATTAAATGTGGATATCTGTAAGAAAACAATACGATCATTAAAAAGGTTCCTAGTCAAGGAAGAAAAACAAACATTATTTAGGTTATCCCAACTTGTTTGTATCAACCCAAACGTATATGCGGAACATAATGTGAACCACATCCAGTGTCAATTAACGATAATCAATAGCACATATGTTAGAGGTTGGAGATTTACTTAATTATCTTGGATAAAACGGCGTTTTCTACAGTCGAAAGAAAAAAAATATTTCTAACTCGTAGTCAATAATCAAGAGAGTATATTTTCTTCTTGCAGTATAAGATATTTTCTATATTTATTACTGGCTCGTATATTCTATAGTGATAATCGATTCACTATTTCTGTGTTAGTCGCTTGCATTCACATATATCTGGTTGGTAAGTTATGATGTATCAAAAATGTCTCTAGACATTACTAACAATACCCTTTAGATCTTTTTTAAACAACTTTTGTTTTTCTATACTAGATTTCTAATTTTAATGATGTGCGTTTTATGTGTATGCAGGATTTAACTTCTTCAAAAGTTATTCTTGTAGTCTATAAGAACGCGATGTACGTTAGCAGAAATAAGAGAAAGGAAAGAATAATGATAGCTGTTGAAGAAATAAAATGGTATGCAATATATTTATAAGTGTTGGTTAATTCCAATATATATGACGTCTTTTATCTTGGCATTTACCTCTTAAGACTATATACTTCACAAAGGACTTTTCCCTATTAAATATTTTAGTTCTCTTCTTTTCTTCTATATGTTTATATACATAGTGTTATGGGATTCTTCCTTTTCTATACGTATATATACTTATGCGTAATCATTCACATAAGAGGTGTGCATAGTCATTCTTTTCTGTTGTCTTTCATTAGCTGTTTCTTCTTTCTATTATCTCAAATAAAGCAGGACTCGCATTCCCGTTTATACGTTCATATATAAATATATATATAAATTTATATAACAACCACGAAACTTACAATAAGTGTATTCTTCTTCTGTGTTCGTTTCATCGTCTATTCTGTCGGATGCTTTTTTTACGATTAGATACCTTTTTATCGTTCATTTAAACAAAGCTACTATAACCACATACATGATTCATGTTCCAAAATGCTCGTCATTATGCGATTAATCACAACAAGGATAACGATTTTTTCGATATTAGGGAGTCTATACGATGTATAGTGGTCAACTTCTAATGAAGTTGGATTTTTGCAAAAACAAAGATCACAATACATATTGATAGGGAAAATCTATAGCTCAAGACATGCTATTTATCACAGAGGAGACCAACTGAATAAATATAACGAGAAAATAAATAAAGTCTAATGAGTCGAGAAACAATATAAATAAAGAATTTCATGAAGCACACACTAAAAAAACAAATCTCGAACATCTGTTTATATTGAAGATGTTGTATTGGAACTAGTTTATCCAAAAGAAGGAAAGACCTTGAGCTTAATATAAAAAATATAACTTCGTTAGCACAGACTCGTGCATTCCGTAAAATTTTTATTTTTATAGTGAAATATACTTTGAAGAGTAAAACAAGTGTCGCGAAAGATTTTTTGCTATAATTAATGATAAACATGGATAAAATATCAAATATTTTTCAGTGAAGGCTATTCATGAGTAATGGTGAAGATAATGAGCTGTGCAAAAGTCTTTGGAAAAATGTCTCACTCTGTTAGACCATATTGCTAACTTCTAAGCCAATTAAGTTCTTTTTCGAAAGAGTCATGTTTGAATTACAAATTTTTTATGAGATATATTTCTCCAGAATGAATCTAAGAAGAAAAAAGCGCCAAGAATACAACATCTCTCAAAAAATTTGTTGCAACATCTTTGAAACTTGAAAAGTTCGTGTTTTTCAATTATTTTGAGCTACATACATCAAATTCTAACAAAAATTCATCAACGTGTAGCACATCAAAAGTTCAATTGATGTCAACTTTGATCAAGTTTCTTAGATGAATTCTTGATTATGTATTTACAAAAACTTGGAAATTAAAATTTTTTGGTAAAATCGAGTTTTG